>NQII01002531.1:338134-348339 GCA_002778355.1 Clitarchus hookeri | reverse complement strand
AAAAAAGCCAAGTAATTAACCGTAACTTAAACTTGCATTAAACCAAATATTTTTCTATACCAATACTACACAGCTACATTAACGAGGATACAAAAACGCACATTAGCGGGCATGAGATTATGAATAACCTCGAGCTTCTTAAGAATGTACTAATGCTGACCGCATTCTTGAGATATAATATTGTGTTGTGTAACAAAATGTAATATAAAAAACAATCTGTCATTATAAATTATATGTGCATGATGTCTAAAGAAGCAGACTATTGTTTGTCTTTAACTTATTTTTGGAATACATATTTTATTTGTATGTAGTGTACATCAAAGAGTCTCTAAGTTCATTGTGGAATCCTGAAATTAATAATTCATAAATCATTTAAAAATGCATTTATTTAATTTTATATTTAAGTTACTGAAGTAAGTAAGGCCAGGTTTCGAAATATCAAATTAAGTATTCATTGGAAGCAAAATATAACATATAAAAATATTAATACTAGAGATATTTCCCTCATTTCTATTGATGAGGAACATGTGTCCACATGTGATTTCGTGACCACTTGCACATCCGCAGTCAATTACAACAACTACCCGACACTGGGCCGAAGGGAACACTTCGCTGCCAGTACGTCAGTATGGGTCGGTGAGAACGGAAAACACCAATCTCGTCCATCGGCGAAACAAAATTGAAAATGAAATGCATTTTCAGTGTACCATTATTCCAGTTAATTTTGGTAGGTTAAATATGTTCAATATTTAAAATAGTAGTTATGTATTTTCTTCAGAGTAGACTGCCTATCAAGGCCTTACAGTATTTACTACATGTTTCTAGAGAAGTGACATCCCCCATCACGTCAAGCACAAACGTAATAAACACTTAATTAATCACGGGGATGTCATCAACATGTGATTAACCATTAAATTGTATTTTGTAGCATATTAATCAGCCTGAAAAGGGTACATGTCATTTTTATTCATGTAATTTTTGGCACCGGCTTCGACAACCGTCAGCATAAGACGACACCATGATTTTAGTCTGACATCAGCACTCGGGCTGGCCGGCATCGCAGGAGTTTCACTCCACGCTGAACCACTTTGCACCATCAACTTTTGCTGTAATCACCTTCGTCATCAACAGTAACGTAATCAACCAGATAATTTGCACATTCAGTGCCGAGGGTACGACTGTCTGCCTCCATGCAGATTTAACAAGGGTTTAATGTGCTACGCGACATTCAATAATTTTCATGGCTTAGGCCGATTTGACAGTATTGGTCACCAGCAGACCACAGCGCCGGGCCCGCTTTAGTTGACATAACAGAATCACTGTTATGTAACAAAATAATTAAGTAAATGTCTTCACTAACCACGAGTGTTACATTTATGTTACCCCTCCGAGTACTTCGGGCACTCCATCCTATTGCAGCATAAATTAAATATACATAAGGTGTTCTAGGTGGCCTACAACCTCGCCAGTTTAACAAGTGAAACCACTAGGTAAGAGCAATAATTGGTAAGTTCAGTAACTACAAGAACTCCAGATTGAAAGAACTCCAGGGCCCCACATTCGATCGGCTGCACGACCCTCACTAACTCATGTTCACTGAGTTACGGTGCCAGGTAATTTCATAAACTTTTCGCCCTTAACCTGGTTAGCCAGATAAGGTGGGGACCCACATCAGCACACCTGGAACCCCTCATCCATTATAGATGTCGAGTGGAAAAGGGCATGTGGAATTCAGGTCACGCTAACCAGAAGCACCATGACGTCTCTATGTGACCAAGGGCGTATGTCAACAAGAGTTACATCATGTGCATACCAGACAGTTTGCAGGTCATCTTAAAGCACTGCAAACAACAAGAAATGTGCAAGCTCATTTCCACTGTCCAGGGACCACACCGGACGTGCGCAGGTATCTACATAAGTGCGTCACATGTAACCACTTCATAAGCTGACATGCAGATGGAGTGATGCAACAACAGCCACAAGTGCCAAACGAACCATCCTAAACGACCTCATTAGACTTGATGGGCCCTTACCCCCGGACAACAGCCAGAAAACGCTTCATTTTAGTCATGAGCAGCTCGTTTTCCAGGTGGACACAAGCCTATCCAGTTTCCAATACACATGCATGTAACATCGCACATATACTGGAGGCCGAGTTCAACCCTCTCTGGGATTACCGCAGAACTTTACTCACAGATAACAGTACACAGTTCACAGGGAGACAGTGGCATGACCTGTGTACTAAGTGGGGGTAGCGCACCCTACCACTGCCATTTACCAGCCGCAGGCCAACCCAACAGAGTGTCGAAACCAACACCTCAAGAGCCAGTTGCGCCTGCGGGTTGGAGAGATTCACACAGCCCAGGCCAAATACAAGCCAGCGGCCCTTTTAACATGAGATGGCGCATGAATATGGCTATGGGCCAATCACCTGCCAAAATCCTATAAGACGAAGAACTGCTGCTGCCTGAGGAATTCGTCCCAGAGAATGTGGGCACAGAGAGAATGTGGGCGAGGCGGAGGACAGTGCAGCCCATGTGGCAGCGCCGAGAGGCAGATCTGCAGGCCAGCTGCAGGAACCACGCCCGCTATACAGAGAAGTGGGTGACATCAACCACGCTCCAACCATGCAAATTAAAACACGGAGAGCTGGTGTATGTCTGTGAGCATAAGCTTTCTAGTAGCGCAATAAATTATTGTGCGGGATTCGGCTTGAAGTGGAGCAGACCACACACAGTAATAAGGGCACTCGGAAACACCGCCTGCCTTATAAATGTAAGAAACAGGAGGAGAGTCACCATACAGAGTGACAACCTCTGCCTGTCCATAGAAGAGGCCAGTGCCGAGACGCCTGGGGCTTGGACGCCCAGTGCTACGATGCCCAACTAAGAGGGAGTCCGAAACAATAACAGAGCAGCCACACCCGCCGCCCTAAGCGGCGAATCGCGCACGTCAAGTCCTGAGACTGATGGAAGCGCCCTCCGGCAACTATTTCCACCAGCGATGCCTGCATTTCGAAGTCCACAAAAGAAACAGCGGAAACTCAGAAACCCAGTGGAGAGATGTCCCCACCAAAGAACGATGGCACAGCAACCGCAATACCTGCAGCCCGACCGGGTCACATTGTAGTATCACGATGCCCCATGTCATTATTCCCACCTCCGAAGGCGTCGCCGATCGTAAGCCACCAGGGACATATGTGGGAGGGATCTCCCCACAGGTAAGCTCCTCGCCCAGCTGCAATGCGACGCCTTCAAAGCGTTACTCAGCAGCAGACACCACATCGTGAGACGTCCTGCACAGCCATGAGGGAGTGTTTCAGACCTGAAAAGCCTGACTGCAGGGCACCCTCCTCACCCCTTACAATCTCTACAGACAAATCGGCGCCCACGCACCTGCAGCAGCAGTGGAGATGAGACAGCATAGGAGAGGAACTCCATCCCTCCCAACCGCTCCAAGCCTGTATCGCCCGGCATGCACAGCCTGCAAAGGGAGCTCCCCCATTTTCCGCACGTATGCTGCAGCCTGTCAACACCGCCCGGGTCACGACCCTGAGCCACCAACAGCTAGCACCAACCACACTGCACTCACGCGGATCTCACCAGCTCAAGCCACATCACTGTATCCCGACACTGACCACCTGTTTTGCCTGATGGCATGATGCATCGCATGGGGAACTGCTGGTTTAAGCAGTCACCGAAGAGAGGGGTGTTTGAAATGAACCATGCGTCCACATGTGCTCTCATGACCACTTGCACCTCTGCAATCACTTACTACAACTAGCTGTCACCAAGCCGAAGTGAACACTCGGCCGCGAATACGTAAGTATTGGTCGGCGAGAACAGAATTCACACGCCTTGTCGTCATATACTACGTGACTCAAGTGACCATCTTGCTCTATTTACTTCAAGACATAACTCTTGGGGGAAAATAATAAGCTGTCCAACTCGGTGTCTCCCCGAAAGCCACAGCCATCAGGCGCCCTCGCATGCAGAGGGAACATCGGAGCAGCTCCAGCCGCGACAACGCCATTCTTCACACCTGTGTGATATCGACCTGACTGCTGGCTGGGATATCAGTACTACCATCACTTGGGATGGTAGTCGAGGATTCCTAAAACTCTTTTTCAGGAAATGGTCTGAGCAGATCGTGTAGTTTCTATTCATATGTTCTGGGCCATTCTTGTTCAATATTTCGTCCAAATCGGCTCGCCGACAATTTCTCAACCACTGCTACCAGCTGTAAACAAATAGTAATCGTCATTAGTTGTAGAACGACAGAGTTTCGATTGCATTAATTAATNCCACTGCTACCAGCTGTAAACAAATAGTAATCGTCATTAGTTGTAGAACGACAGAGTTTCGATTGCATTAATTAATACATTAACAGAAGCATACTTACATAACTTTAGCCTTTGAAAAAGCGAAAAAAGGATTTCGAAAAATTTAAAACAGAATAATAACAACCATACATAGCACATGTACACAGNCTTTGAAAAAGCGAAAAAAGGATTTCGAAAAATTTAAAACAGAATAATAACAACCATACATAGCACATGTACACAGACATTTAAATAAATTAGTAAATACCATGCATCACGGAATGATTTCTATACTGACACCAACAACCGCATTTCTAATCTAGACAAATGTATAAACACTTCAGCCGACAGATGGCAATACTATCGGCTTTTCGCACCAGCGAGTTATAGTAAAGTATTTGTTGGAACCAAATATAAATAAATATGTTACAATTTCTTGATTTTTAAACTACGTAAAAATTTTAAAAACAGTAATACTTTGAATTACATTGTGTGTGTTTACAGAAGTAAACAATTAATCTATCTAAGAAATTTAAATTCACAGTATGACCTATCTGCTTTTAATTTCACAGNGTTTACAGAAGTAAACAATTAATCTATCTAAGAAATTTAAATTCACAGTATGACCTATCTGCTTTTAATTTCACAGACATAGACATTTATATAATATCAGTGTTTCTCCTCAACCCGTAGCAAATGTGTATTAGTTTCATCTCCACCTGTAGCAGAATGCTGCTCAAGGAGATGTAATTTGTAATTATACCTTGTAAGTAAAATTTTGTAATTAAATTAATAAAAGTAAAAAAAAATATGGAATATATAATCGCGAAACGTATGTAAATTTAAAAACTCTGCGATTGATCTTTTACCTATTATGTGACAAAAGAACTATCTATATACCATCTGACCATTGTAGCACATAGCAACTGAGCGATCGGCACTTCAAATTGGGGACGGGCAAACGATTATTAGTTACTATTGTTTAATCGATTTTAATTTTTATAAAAATAAGTTAGTTGAATAAAAATCAATTATTCGGCGTAATTATTCAGTATATTACATTTTGTAGAGGTTTGGATACAAAGTTTGAACATGAACGAACACGCAGTACGCACATTCGCACATATGTTGTTGAATGTTTATTGTTATACATAAATAATAAATAATCATAATGAAAAAAATTAAACACATAAATTACATCTTTATAACAAATTTTTACATACTCTAGATTAGCGCATAACACTTTTCTTCACAAATCACTTTGTCACAAACATTACTTAAAAAGAGGAATAGAATAAAACAAGTGTATGTAAAAAATTGAATTAAGTTACTTTTTTAGTTGCACAAGAAATATCAGAACTCAAAGTCTTCATTCCAAAATTATTTTTCAAAAATTAACATTGCAGTAACGATTAGTTTTTATAGTCGATAATTGAATTGACATCGATTACTTAAGATTTTATAAATAAAACCATTAATCGATTACTAACATCGATTATCAAAATTTATTATTGACATCGATTATCTCTATCACTACTGCAGTCCTATGATCTGTTGTATGCTGCATTCGTGGCTGCACTTTGCGTTTGCACTGCAAGTAATCGGCTCATTGTTGTATGACCTTTATGTTGAGTGGTGTGATACGGTGATGTACTGCTGTAAACTGACGCGGTTTTCCTTATGACTGGACGTATGGATGGTATAATCCGAAATACTTAAATATTTCTTATTTAGTTGTAGAAGGTGAGATTCGTAAAAAGGTAAATACATGTTTGAACTGTCTCTCTTTTTTTTGTCACTATGGGACAATAATATTAATAACCAAAGCCCGCAATTAGGTTACCGGCCGGTGCGAGCTCTCTCACACCTCCCCTATTCGTCCAAACTCCTCACCCACGCCCTTCCTAAACTTTCCAACCCTGCTCACAGATACCAATTCTTCTCGCAACACATTCCACTCCCTCACAGACCTCACAAGCATAGACTGCTTACCCCGCTCCGTTATCCACCACACCCTCTTAAGCTTCTCACTATTGTTTCCTTTCCCTTTAAACACCCCCTTACTTCCTGGCAGCGTAAACTTCCCCACCCTCCCTCATTTACCATCCTGTACATCCTGACAACTTTCCTCCTGCCCTTCAACGAGCTCCACCCCATTTCTGTCATCATCCAACTGTTATGTTTCTGCTGACTAGCCAATTTTGATAAAACACTAGGCGTAAAGGTTATCTTGTAGAGTAGCTGCTTATCTAGAAAAGTAACTAATAAAAAAATTTGTGGAGAATATTATGTTTTTGTACTATTACTGCAGAAACATAATCACAGTGTATTGTTATACGCTTAGTTCATACCAATACATTAAGTGTGGTTGACGTATGATGATCAGGGAAAGTTGTACAGTAAAAAAAATAACCACACTAAATGCTGAAAAGCACAAAAATGTTCAATACATCCACAGATAGTGTCAGATCAGTGAATCGCATGGCTTCCTAGAACACCAGTAAAGGGAGTGCAGAGAGCCACATGAATTTGCCTACTTAATATGTATTCACACGAGTTTATATGTAGTTGGTAAATACATATCAAGCAGATAAATATGGTAAATTGGTGCAAGCCATTGTGCTCGCACTTGGCTAGTGCTCTGTGAACTAGAGGAATGACGATTTGCATGCAATCACTTTTGTAGTGCTATTTATTTGTGGCTGTATTTAACATTTTTGTGCTCTTCAATATTTGTTGTAAATTTTTTGCTTTTGTTACAATTTCCTTAATGGTAATTGTATATAATAGCAGCTTTTCTGAAAATAACAACAAAAATCCAGAAAAGTGGTATATTTGGACTCTACTAATTAAACAAAACACAAATTTACTAGGGGCGTTACATATGATTACAAACCGCAAAAACGATAGTGGGGAGGGCTATGAAGATCAGGGAAATTGTGGGGTAAAATCACTAAAAATATACCCAAAGAAAATATGAAAACCCCTCAATTTAAGATTTGTCCATCCAATTTCTTAATATGTGCCCATCTAACCTAACCCCATAATAAGTAAATCACCATTTTAATTTTTTTATCTAACCTAGAATTTTAGGGTAATTATTGAGAATAGGGGCTTTTCTGAAGGAAACACAGTACACCCACAAAAGTAACATAAATGGGTTCTGTACAGCTAACCTTGGTAATTATCTAGTTTAGGGGCTTTTCTGAAAAACACAATAAAAATTTAAAATTACGATATATTTCTACTCTACTAATGATGCAGAACACGAATATACTAGGGGCATCGCTTTAAAATAAGTGCAACATATTTTAAAAAATTGAACAAGTTTGTGAGATGACTGTTTCTGACAGTTTGTTTACGTTTATGAACGAAACGTTTTATGCCAACAAAAGTTGTTTTAATGAATTCAGCATAGCTTACCTAGTTGATATTGAAGCGGCCGTAGTGTTAAAATAAGTAGAACATATTAAAAAAAACTTGCGAAATATGTTTGTTTGTGTCTATTAACGTCAGAGGAATTATACCAGCCCCCTACCTAGGTGAGTCAATTTACATTCTTTTGGTGTGTTTTACGGTTCCTTTAAATCCCTGCAATCCTACATTCGTATTTTAGTGTAAAACCCAAACATCCTAGGTTAGTGTAAAACCCAAACATCCTAGGTTAGTATAAAACCCAAACATCCTAGGTTAGTGTAAAACCCTACTATCCTAGGTTAGTTTAAAACCCTAACATCATAGGTTAGTGTAAAACCCAACAATCCTAGGTTAGTTTAAAAATGTAAAATAGTGATTCGCCCATCGTGGGGTTAGGTTTTGTTAGGTTAGGTGGGCACATATTACGAAATTAGTCGGACGTTAATGCCCCTAGTATATTCGTGTTCTGCATCATTAGTAGAGTAGAAATATATCATAATTTTAAATTTTTATTGTGTTTTTCAGAAAAGCCCCTAAACTAGATAATTACCCTAACCTTTTTAATATTGAGGTGGGCGTAATAGTAAAATAAGTAGAACATACTAAATAAAATAGTTAAAATACGAGGGGTTCGGCTGCATTGTTTAAGTCGGTCGCCATGTTGAAAAGCCATGTAATGCTGTTGGCACTGACATGAACTACATTCAGTTCCTTTTTAGATGCAATACAGTGCGGTTCGTGAGTTGTGTCGTCTAAATCTGACCGTGCGAAGGCTTGTGATTTAAGATTGGAGGGCGCAAGTACGAGTGCTTCTGTGCGTGACAGTCGTCTATGTGACGGGTGTTACTTGGACGTTTTAGTAGATCATGGTGTTTTGTTGAGTGAGGTAATGTGCAAGTCATTCACGACTGTAGTTGAATTGGCCGAGGACAGTGGAATTATACCCGCCGCGTACCTAGGTGAGTTAATTCATACACGTCCGGTATGTTTTACTGTTACTTTAAAACCCAAAAATCCTATATTTGAATAAAATCGTAGGTTGGATTAAAGCCCTAAAATCCTAGATTAGAATGAAATCATAGGTTATATTAAAACCCTACAGTCAAAGGTTAGATTTAAAATATAAAATAGTGATTCACTCATCGTGGGGTATAGTTAGGCTAGGTGGGCACATATTACGAAATTGGGTGGACAAATGTTAAATTGAGGTGTTTTTGTGGGGGTATTTGTAGTGATTTTACCCCACAATTTCCCTGATCTTCATAGCCCTCCCCACTATCGTTTTTGCGGTTTGTAATCATATGTAACGCCCCTAGTAAATTTGTGTTCTGTGTAATTAGTAGAGTGGAAATATACCACTTTCCGTGATATTTACGTTTATTTGCAGAAAAGCCTCTATTCTCAATAATTACCACGACGTTAATTCAACAGACTGGCAAACGTCCAGGTAACACCCACCACATAGACGACTGTCACGCACAGAAGCACTCATACTTGCACCCTCCATTCTTAAATCGCAAGCCTTCGCATTGTTGGATTCGGAAGTTACAACTCACGTACGCAGCAACACTCCACTCGCCACGAACCGCACTGTATTCCATCCAAACTGCAACTAACCTACTGTAACCTCTACACATCCACAGCAAACAGGACTACACAACATGGCATCCGACGTAAACAAAGCGGCCGAACTCCTCGTATATTATCTATTTTATTGTCGACGTTCTGCTCATTTTATTATTACGCCCTCCTAAATATGAAACAGGTAAGGTGTGCAAAAGCCTTTTATATAACTTTTGTTGGTCTACTATGTCTCCTCANAAATATGAAACAGGTAAGGTGTGCAAAAGCCTTTTATATAACTTTTGTTGGTCTACTATGTCTCCTCAAAAAAGTCTCTATTCTTCACAATTACCAAAATTTGGGCTGCTTTTAACAGCGAGGTCTTGAGAGCTGAAGGCGGACTAGGAATTGTACTGAATACATTATGCTAAATTATGTTAGTAGGCCTAGTATTCAATTGAATTTACAGGTTGAAAAAATGCTGCGTCTTATAGTTGCTAGAAGCTGGCAACATGGCAGTGGTAAAACTGAACTGAGAAAACTGTGGTCTGTGCAAGAGTGGAGGAAGCTGTCATCTGCCACACAGCTGACGGCAGAGAGGTACCCAGATGTGAAGAGAGGGAACTATAGTGCTCTTTCAGACAGACATGTACAGTTTTTCGAGAGCATTCTGGCCAGAGAGAGGGTTTTGACTGACATAGCAGATGTGGAACCGTACAATGTGGATTGGCTCAAGATGGTACGAGGTTAGTACTTATATGTTGTGATGTAATGTAGCATTTGCTTATATTTTACTGCTCACTGATGCAGTTACAGATCTCCAAGTGGTGTAAAACTCTTTAATTTATATTTTTTTTATTTTAAACAATTGAGTATTTCTGAGGAAAATCCATTTATAAACCAT
>NQII01002531.1:308262-335243 GCA_002778355.1 Clitarchus hookeri | reverse complement strand
TCCACACACTAAGTCATACCATTGTCAGATTGCTTCAATGCCAGTTCCACCAACTTCCTTGTTTGCTTTTATTTATATCTTCTGTGTAACTGTTTGCTGGCATTGTGGTAGATTATTAAACGTAACTCTTAACAGATAGGATGAAAATAAGGATGTGGAAACTTCTCACTTTCAAAGGAAAGCCTGTGTACTAAATTTGGCATAGGGAATATGTTATGTAAATGGCTAATGACCAGTAACCAAGCAGCTGTTCATAAGTAGAACATTGTATGGTGGTCACTGGAAGTCAGTGTGGCTGAACCAGAACGCCTCCGTGGCCACATGGCAAAAGGAAGCTGTGGATCCCAGTGTTAGGGGCATTACGCTCTGGTCACCCTAAGAGAGCCCCAGATACTCAAGTATGAAGGAGGCTGAGTGGAAGTGGCCTTGCTGACATCTAGATCAAGTTGAGCATTCAACTTGCACCTGTGATTAAATTCAAGATCCCTGAGGACCTATGCTTGAAAATGCAGCTCGAGCACTTTTATTCAAACAAATTTCAGTGGTCATTTTCCAATATGAACTCTGCTTTCCAGAAACCAGTATATTCCATTCACTAAAGCTTGCATACGAAATGAGTGCCCAATATGAGTTAATGTAATAACTAAGGCATCAAAAACCTTTATAAGAGTAAACAATAAATCTTAACATTTACACAAGTGATACGGTCAACTCTCAATTCTACGATCCTTCACGTTTCCCTGGAAAAGGGTTATTATTGGAATTTTGACCGACCCCCGGCCCCTATTCTCAAAAACTCTGCTTAAGTTGCCCTTATGTTGTTTTTTAACTGCTCTTGCGCCAAAATTACACGTTATAGTTATCAAATACTATCAAATCTTGATCATGTGTGTTCTCAAGTTACTCAGGAATGGACTTGTACCCTCTATGCGCTTTTAAGATTGACTTTATTTAAAATTTAATTGTTTTAATGCTCCAAAACACAAAAACTGTATTTTTCACGTTAAGTCCATGTTCAGTCATCTCTAGCGCAAAAACACATTGTTTTTAAAAATGATTAATTGTTCTTAATAGATCTTCCAACAAAAGTTGATACCTGTGAAAAGCATATAGGACCTCCTCATGTCACCAAAATTAAGTCTAAATGCAGCATGCCACACAACTTTTTACTATTGAAAAGTCAATTTTCAATGGCTTCTTAACAAAAAAACAAATGCTGTACTAACAAAACATTAATTTATTTTAATAGGCAGACATTTTCCTAACAAAATTATATCCCAGACACTTATACAAGACCTACCTTGTCAGTAAAAATTATGTAAACATTGCACGCAGTATAGCTTTTAACAAGTTCACATTCTAATTTGAATGGTTTTTTGCAGGAAATTCAGAGGATTTATTTACAAAAAATAACAATATTAAAGTTGCATTAAATGGTTTCCATGACATTGGGTGTAAAAAGGGTGGATGATGTGACATGGTAAGTATTATTTCTCGTGGAGCTGTATATCGTGTACAAGGACAGGAACAGGCAAGGCTATGTGCATGCATGCTAGTGTGTGTGTGATGTGAGAAAGGCAGGCTGCGTATGCACCCTGCAATAGATAACGCAGGTGCGTCCCCAACGACTGTTTGCTATTTTTTTGCTTGTGGGTTTGGCGACAGATGCTCTGCTTGTTGACTGGCACGTGACATATTGTACGGCCAGCACAAAGACAATCTTTAAGCTTGCCCTAAAGGAAAGGTTTTTTTACCCCAATTTTGTTTTACTGGCAGACATATTACCTTTAAAATGAATCTTTAGAAGTGCTGATTAACTCAAATGATTGAGATATGCTAAAAAATACTTCTAAGTTAAAAAGGTTTAAACATATTGATATTCAATTTAAATTCATACTTGTAAAAGTCAACCAACATAATTTTGCTCTAAAATATTGTCCTACCGAAAATCAAATAGCAGATATTTTCACTAAATCCTTGACTCCAGCTGTCTTTGAAAAATTGAGAGATAAATTTTTGTTTTTCCGGAAATAATAAAAACTTGTTGTCAAAAACTGAAAACTTGATTGTATTAAACAAGACTTGACTTTGTGAAAATAAAATTTGGTTGTGTATTTTTGCTAACGTTTACAACAAATTTTTCTTTACACCTACTTGTATACTGATAATAATTATGCCTTGTTATATGCATTTCTCTTATTGATGTTACAGTTAACTTAACTTCAAATTTAAGGCTAGATTAAAACCTAGAACTGTCTGTAAAATTCAATGGATTTGATTTTGTAAATTTGATGTACCAGCTACTATTTTTTTTAAGAAAATTGCAAATTATGGGGGAATGTTGGAGAGTAAATTTGAATTACCACAACTAAACTTCATATACAGACAGTACTGTTATCTTCTTCTGTGATAAATACTGAATATGTGTGCGAGCATCGTCTCCTAATAAAACTAATATAAAACATTAAAAACTGTGTCAGAGTTAATTTAAAAACATTCACAGAAGGGGGCAAGCCATTCCAAAAATTCTCTACTTTTTTAGAGCTATTTTCACAGCTTGAGACAAAGTAGTTCTGTGATCACTTCTGTGCGCTCATGACACTGTTATACAACCAGACAAATAGTTTACACAATCTGCCACTTCATCTCGTATGTGAAAGTGAGAAACAGTACCACCTACGACACTAGAGTGGCACATATATCTGAAAGAAGGAGCAGTGTGTTGTGATGTATATTTGTCTACTGCACAGAAGTACCACAAGCATTACGTAAGTGATTATGAAGATGTATTTGTCAGGCCAAAAAAAATAGCTCCAAAAACACTGAGATAATCTAATAACATTGTTAATTCTGTTGTATTTTTGTATATAGAATATGTTCTTTGTGCCAGGTGTACTGGTGTGCCAGGCGGGGTGTGTGTTGGAGTCTCTAGAGGCATACACACAGGAGCGGGGCCTGATGATGCCCCTCGACCTGGGGGCCAAGGGCTCCTGTCAAATTGGAGGCAACGTGTCCACCAATGCGGGCGGATTGCGTCTTCTGCGCTACGGGAGCCTGCACGGCAGTGTTCTGGGTGTTGAAGCTGTGAGTACTGCTGATTGCACCCTAGAGCTGAGAGAGAACATGTTGCTAGCANCGGCAGTGTTCTGGGTGTTGAAGCTGTGAGTACTGCTGATTGCACCCTAGAGCTGAGAGAGAACATGTTGCTAGCACACTGGTTTGATTCCTGGCTGGTTCGCTTCTAGATTGTCACAAGCAGGAAATGTGCGGATGATTATGTTGACACCAGTTAATTTTGTCTGGTACTCCATTTCTCCTGCCATTCTGTCACTACTCCAGATTGAAGTTTTTTTCCAAGTCACTTTGGGAGACAGCTGAAAGACACCTGTGGGTATCCACTTCAAAAGCCTTTTTGATATTACACTTTCCCAGTAAAATAAATCCAACACTGCTCTATGCCTTCAAGGGGTTGGTTGGCATAGCAGCTACAGCACTAACCTCACACCAAGTTTGATTCCCAGTAGGGTTACTTCCAGATTTTCACATGTGGAAATTTTGCTGGATAATGCCTCTGGTCGACAGATTTTTTCTGGGATCTCGTTTCCCCCACAGTTAGCACTGCTACATATCCACCTCTCTTCACACTCATTGGCTCTCTAGACCTCNCTGGGATCTCGTTTCCCCCACAGTTAGCACTGCTACATATCCACCTCTCTTCACACTCATTGGCTCTCTAGACCTCATTAAGAGCTACCAAAATCTTTCTCCACTCCCCTCTTTTATGCCTTTGAGACACCCGAGAAACAAAAACTCAAGCTGTTATCAAAGTGTTATGTTTTTGTGTAGTTTTATGTTGGATTTATTGTTTATGAATATCTAAATTAATGTCCCTTATTTTTGCAGCATATGCTAACCTCTGAATTTATTTAAATAATCTTGATTTACGTATGATGAATAGATGGTCACCATTTCATATTTATATAATTGTTTATTTGTTGCAAAATTTGCATATTTTTGACTAATTTGTAAATTTTAGAACATTAAACATACATAGAATAGTAAATTTACATTATTTATTATGGTTAGAATGTTTGGTCTTTTAAATAATAAAATAACTATGAAATACAACTTATTACTCAAAAATTGATAAATGCAAGAATTAACCTTTGGTCTCTTCTCCGAAGGGTATCATTAAAATCCCTTAAACTCACATCATTCAGTGGCACATGTTGAGCTTGTGCAAGGAATACAGCTGCATCAAGGGGCAGTGGCCAGCGAGGCACGTAACACTACCATTGGCAAGGTTCGGTGGCTACAGTAGAGCAGTGTTCACATGTAAACTGGTAGGACAAACATAAGATAACTGAGAAAATTATGAGAATTCCTTGGTGTAACCACTACCCCAAGACTAGCTTCTGCACAGGGGCGGATCCAAAAGGAGGGGTTCACAGGGGACATGACTCCCTTCCCCCCATACAACTCTTACATGGACATGAAAATGTTGTGTGAATGTTTTAAAATTAAATATATTCAAAATTATGTTAAATACTGATTTTCATTTCATAAATTTAATATTGTAAANTCATTAAAATCCCTTAAACTCACATCATTCAGTGGCACATGTCGAGCTTGTGCAAGGAATACAGCTGCATCAAGGGGCAGTGGCCAGCGAGGCACGTAACACTGCCATTGGCAAGGTTCGGTGGCTACAGTAGAGCAGTGTTCACATGTAAACTGGTAGGACAAACATAAGATAACTGAGAAAATTATGAGAATTCCTTGGTGTAACCACTACCCCAAGACTAGCTTCTGCACAGGGGCGGATCCAGAAGGAGGGGTTCACAGGGGACATGACTCCCTTCCCCCCATACAACTCTTACATGGACATGAAAGTGTTGTGTGAATGTTTTAAAATTAAATATATTCAAAATTATGTTAAATACTGATTTTCATTTAATAAATTTAATATTGTAAATTATGATGACAGATCCTATGCCACAAATCAAAAGCCTAGAGCTTCACCTTAGCAATGGGGAAATGACCTCCCCTCCCCCCCTTGGTTTTGTCCAAAAATGCTATGGAAATGATTTTATATCTACTCCTGCTTCTGCACTAAGGCAGAGCTATGAAATGTCTTTTACTTTTAACCTATACCTAATTTCCATGCGCTCTTCACCAGTAGTGTTGGATTAGTATAATTGCATGTTGTACCCTCTGAAGTAAGGTTAGCATAAGCGAAATGTGCAAGAAAGCATGAATTAAGTGGAGCCACCTGTAATACTTGGAAGGAAGGGAGGTTACCCTCATTGCTGCCGATCTGAATAATCCACAGTATGAACTGAGATAGGATCAAAATTAAAATTTACGATGTGAAAACTGGGTGGAGATTGAAATACTCTGAGAAAACTGCATTTTTGTGGTAGTGTCCACTGACTACTCGCACAACAATGTGCAAAATATTCCAATCAATTTGGGGCCTATAATCAAACAAGAGACCTCCGATGTGGATGGCTATTGTCTAGCTACTGCTTTTTCAGGTGAAAGCAGATGGTGAGATAATTGACTGCATGAGCACGTTGAAGAAGGATAACACAGGTTATCACTTGAAGCACTTGTTTATTGGTTCAGAAGGAACTCTGGGTTTGGTTACCAAAGTGGCAATACAGTGTCCTGCCAGTCCCAAATCCATCAACACAGCATTGTTAGGTGAGTGTCTCTCCTTTTTTCAGCTGGAGTATTGCAGATAGTCCAAAAAATAAATGGCTTGAAAAAAATTTAACTTGCGTTTGTGTATGGCTGTATACTTCTTTAAAATTTTCAAATTATTGTAATGAACAGATGTTATGTGAAACTGATTTTCTATAATTTAACATTGCAAAATCTATATTTTCGTGTATCTATTCATGTACTTTTTCATAATTATTACAATTTTTTTTCTCTAAAGGTTTTTCTGGGAAAAAATGTGGAAAATTCTGGAGGATCAATGTATAATTCATGTTTGTGAAAAGAATATTAGAAGGATATAATTTTATCTGTAATATAGGAAATTTAATATTTTAACTAAATGGTTTTAAAAATTTATTTTTTCCATTATTGAAGTGAATATTAGCTATTCATGTGAATTCAAATTGAATGGGAATACTGTTTTTACTGTACCTAAAAGTCACAAAGTGTGAAAAACAACAAAAAAAAACTGCTGCAATATACAATACAAAAAGCCACACATTTTACCCTACCAATTTTGTACAGAATCTTCTAACTTATTCTCACCCCAAGCCTTATGTAATCATTAATTCTGTAGCTAAAGTAATCTAAGATAATAAGTAAGTGAATAAAGTTGAACATACGTAAATTGTATGGCAACTACATTTAAGTCAGTTTGTTTGCATGTGCAATGTCAGTTGACCGAAATTGCTTAACAAATTCCTGATAACCCACTCTGAAGGAAAAATGTTACTTAGACCAAAAATTAGCAGATAAGAAACTTCTTTAAATGTCGCAAATTCAGTAATTATTTAGGTACCAACTTTGTGTTCCAAGCCCCACATCATCACTTAACAATTATTTTGAAGTATTTACCAATGCTACCACTGGACCATTCACCATATGTGTGAAAAACCTTTGAATTAGAATATTACTTTGATTATAATGTACAGAATAATAGCATTACAAAACATGCAAAATACACATACAATAGACTCATCATATTTCAATGGCTGTTTACATAAACTGCATGTTGCTGAGCAATCGCCAACTCCTGTTAAGTAATTCCAAATTGGACTAACTTTTTTCCTTTCGCATAAGATTCTTGTGTGCTGCCTTGATCCATTTTTAATTGTAACATTGTAACAGTTATATCCTCAGAACAGATAACCAACAAGGCAACTTAGATTGATCACTGCCATTGACTACGGCATGTTATAATTATGTTTTAGTTAAGCTTACCTACAGGGGGCTATAGGGGTGTAGCAAATTATAACTCAGAGTTAGGTAGAGGACAACAATATAAGATGAGGGTTTATTGAACATTTAAGAGTATACAATAACTTTTGTCACAGCGGCATCTGGAGTGTTGCCCTTAACCTGGAGACATGGAGTGATGAGTGGTGTTGTACCATGTTCAGCAGAGAATCTCGATTCTGAAATCACCATGGATGATGGTCGTGTGTGATTTAATTACAAACATTATGTGATCTATGCAGTGGGAGCTATAAAAGAAATAACAGAATGTTATTTAATTAATAGTTAAAAGATATTACCGTGCCACTTTCCTATTAGAACCTAATTGGGAAGTCCCCACCTTGTTCATGTTGCCATCAGGGCCGGACTTAGAGACCCAGGACCCCTAGGCAATTACAGAGTCCGGGCCCCATTTTTGGTAATTCAACAAAATAACCTACTTTATTTTATGTTTGATTTACGTTTTTTAATTTAGAAAATAGACAAGATCAGCAGACCTAGACATATAATAATAAAATACCAAATATACTTTTTACTCATTATTTTTATTATTATCAAACATAGGAAACATACGAAATTTGCCTAATTATAAGTGCTGTGGACGCGACGAACTTTTTTCTCAGCGAAAGAATTGATAACCTCAGTATAGTCAACTGATTGCATTATTTGTGACTATGAACAATATAGAGAGTGAATTAAGTCTCTCCTCTTCTGTGGTAGATCTTAAGTAATTCTTAACTCTCTTTAGCGCTGAAAATGATTGTTCTGCTGAACAGTTTAACCCTGGTGTACACAACAGCATCTGAAGCACAATGCCAGTGTTTCGATAATTGTCCAAGAAGTCATTTTCCAGGATATACTTGTATAGCTCCAGTGATGACAACCTTTTTTCCCTTTTAGCCTCAGCAGACAATAAATGACCTCTCGTGTGTAGACACTCATTTTCTAAAGTATAGTCCAAATCCCGTGGATAGAAAGCTACCAGATTCCGTGTGCTGACACGTACATCTTGAGATTCCAAACTACGTAGGTTCGTGAAAAAGTCAAACTTTTTACTTAAGTTCTCATGCCGAGCCACGTCTCTGTAGTTCAGCAATCAACCTGTCGATAATGGAGTTGAATACGGTAACTCTAAATCTGTCCCTGCCGGAAAGTTCGACCTCATTTCCACTTATTTAGTCAAACTGCACTTTTCGCTTACGTTTCCTCTCCATATCGTATGTGTAGTTCTGTTCGCCGCTTGTTGCCACAGCTTTCGACTCGTAGTAATCAAATGTACCGACCTTCCTTACATCTTCTAGGTATGTTACCAAGGACCGATAAAGTTCAGCGATTGTAACCAATTCAATATTCACAGATTGCAGAGATTTGCTCATTTTGTTAAATCTTTCCAAGATATCATTCCACAGTAGGGTCAGGAAGCTCATTTCCAGCGAGCGGAGAGAATTCAAAAGACGGGAAGCCTCAGAACGTGTAGATGGTTTTTCACTTGTGTCATTGGCGATTATCTGAAAAGCAGCCATGATCTCATTCCAGTAGCAACAGAGACTTCGGCAGGCGTCACCCTGAGCAGACCATCTTGTCTGAGAAAGGCTCTTGACAACTGTTGAATTTGCCTTCAGTTGCGATACCAAAACTTCCCATCTGTGTGTCTAGACAGAGAAAAAATTGTACAATTCCTGTAAAGTACCGAAGAAAGACACAGCGGCCTCACAACACTCAACAGCACATGATCCGACAAGATTCAATGAATGTGCCGAACAGGGGACAAAAACTGCCAGAGGATTCACTTCTTTTATTCTCGCTTGTGAAGACCGGAATATACACCCAACACGTTGCTTGCATTGTCATAAGACTGTCCTCTACAATTAACGATATCCAAGCCGTAATTTTCCAGTGTCTCAAGAACGACGTTAGCCAGATCTTCTGCTTTATGGCCACAATTTGGAATAAAACGTAAAAATTGTTTGACAGGACATCCTTCTGCAGATATATACCGTACGATGAATGCAAGTTCATCCACATGCGAGATGTCAGGAGTCGAGTCAACAGAGATGGAAAAATACGTGGCATGTTTTATCTCAGTCACGGTTGTGTTTATGACCTTTTTTGCCATGATGTTGACCATTTCTTTGCATATTGTAGACGAGAGATATGATGATGTGCCGCATCACTTGTTTCCATAGTGTTTTATATGCGCATCCAGAAAACCTACAAACTCAACCAGTAGTTTTAGCATCATGATATAGTTCCCACTGTTGCTTAATCCAAATCTCTCTTTCGAACCTTTAAAAATGGCAATCCGCATGCAGACAGTGACCTCACAACAGCCACAATGCGCCTCAAAACCTCATGCCAGTATTTTATTTCTTCTTCCATTTGAAGAACAAGACTCTTGTCAACTCTACTGCCAGCATTCTTCCTCGCTAGCAGCGTCGCACTTGCTGACCTGTGATCATCTGAATTTTCATGTTCTTTTATCCTCTGACCTGCATTTTTCCAATCTTTGTACCCTTCATCATGAGCTTGCGACCCCGATTTTCTAAACATCTTACAAGGTGCGCAGAACGCGGAACCCTTGCTTATCGAAAATATTAGCCAAGGCCGAGGTCATTTTTCACCATTGGGCATTATTCGACTAAAGAGAGAAAGAGATAGATACCTGGTTTTATCTCCGTAATGGTGTTTCGAAGAAGATAAATCGGCATCCATATTTTGTTTCATACCATTTTGTATCAAGTGTTCGATTGTGGCGTCGTCCAGTATCCACTCGGCTGGATCGTCACTAACAGTAGCAACAGATGGAAATTATGGGATCGAACACATGTGTTTGTGTGCGATTCATGATGTTCACCAGAATCTTCCTCAGAAACTACTGTCTGGTTTTCCGGAATCTAATTTTGGCGATTTTCAGATAGTTTATCACAGTCAGACATGCGGTCAGTACTACTAGTACTAGGTCTGGAAGAAGCAAAGAACGAGTCAAGCTTAGGGACATTACGTAGAACATCTGTTGCCTTCTGCAATTTCTCCTTACTCCTTTTCTGGGACCCGCTCAGTTGTTTGCCAGCGCAGTACATCGCTAATTTATAAAAATAATAATAGAAAATCAGTAATAGTAAGTCACTTACTTTATTAGTTAAGGATCGTAATATTCGTGGCTATCTTAACTTACCTTGGAACCAAATTCGCGTAAAAGATAAAACCTTTAGGATGCAAATTTTTAATTTGTATGAGAGACACTTTCAATGTGAACTGACAAGACAACTTCAGACAAGTAGTGAAGTAGTGACAAGTTTAGAATGTGTGCGTGCGTGCAGTGCGGAACCAAAGAATATGTACCTACGTAATCGGCGACACTAAGATTACGCGCTAGACGTTGGATAGATGGAATTTCTACAAAAATTCACAATAAATATTATCAGAATCTTTAAATTAATAAGAAATATATTTTTTTTGTTTATATAGACATGTGTTAGACTTTTCCTGAACTTTAGGTAGACTAAATTTCATCAATAATACACAGAAAATGCTTCATATATCATCAAAAATTCGAAATTAATAAAAATTAAAAACTTTTAGACCATATTCGTCCACTGGACTAGACTTCTCCTAGACTAAATTGCTAGATCAAGGATAGATCAAATCTTTTTTAAACGTTTCAATAAAATTATCCAATTTTGGCTACTGTAGTAATAAATAGCGCTGTCTTGTCCTGTGTCCTCTATTTATTTCATTACTGTTGTATATTCGTACTTTCCTATTTGATTTTCTTGATAAATAAAATAAAATAAAAACAGTTTGTCCCCTGGCCAGGGCCCTCCTGAGGCTAGTGCCAATGGGCTGTCACAATTAGGAGCTAAAATTTTGTCAGGCAAAATGTGCATTTAGTATTTTATTCCACAGCTCTTACCAAGTACCCAGCAATAATTGTCAGTGATGTGATCCCATCTCCAAAGTTACTGCAACCTCTGCAAAGCACAAAAGTAAGTCTGAAAAACCCTGCACGATTCCCTCTTAAATGAAAAATCATAATTAAATCACAAATGAATGTAAAATTAACTTCTTTTCTATTGGTTCATTGAGAATTACGAAAACTTCTCTTAGAATGACTGACCCTAATTTCTCTATCAACATTGCTATTTCTCCTTTTTTATGTAACTGTATTTAGTGCCTTCGAAGTTTGTCTTTCTACATTTGATGCGTTTGAAGGATGTATTAAGCCAGATTTCAATGTTGTGTCAAGTACGTGCATACATGATCCTGCATCCATCATGTCATTGAAACCACCTTTTCTTCTTAAATGACTGAAAAGAAGCTCAATATCATCACTTTTCAGGTTTCTGCTCAAGATATTAAATACTATTCTGATATTAAATACTTTATACATCTTACAGTTCACTGAGTTTTATCAACTAGAGTATCATACATTTCTTCACTTATTGTATTTGATAGTTGTCTGAATATTTGCCATTTGTGGCAAAAATTTGTCTATCAGCCAAGATAGCATATCATCAGCTGTGGCAAACATTGTTTTGTCCATTTTCCTGGACAAATATGCCTGCTTTGTATCACAGATCTCATGTATGTTGTGCCATTTCCTGATGTTTGCCAAAAATTCAATTGTTACAGCAAGGCTTTCATTATCTTGGACTAATTAAGGGGCGACTGTAGGTAGAGATTTTGGTGCACTGATGACAGGTAATGAAACAAATTTTACTTGTAGTTCATTGCACATTCATTTTTTTTATGTTTGACGGATTAATAACTTTCCCCTTTTGGAAAATATCCCTCTCAAAAAAATTGAGAATAAATATTTTTATAAAGATGACGTGAATTATATATAGCTAAAGAAGATAACTTTGTCATCAACAGGGAGGGGCCACTGTGGTGTAGTGGTTAGACTACTCGCCTCCCACCTAGGTGAGCCAGGTTCGATACCCGGCGAGGTCGCTCCTGCATTTTCGCATGTCGGAATTGTGTTGGGCGATACTGTTGGTCGGCTGGTTTTCTCAGGGATCTTCCATTTTCCCCACCTTTTCATTCTGGTGCTTCTCCATACTCACCTCACTTCACCATCTGCTCTCACAACCTTGATGTTAAGAGTTGCCCAAATCTCTCCTCTCCACTCAACTGGGTGTGTTTTTTCAGGGATTATTTGCCACGACAAATCTGCAGAATTTTGAAACTTTTGTCCCCTGCCTCTGCTATAGCTTCCGTGGTTAATGCACACAGTTGAGGACCTGACAATTGTCATGTGAAATAGAATGCCACAGGAATTTTGAGAGAAGTAGAGCGACAGTGAAACAGTAAACATAAAGGTATATTAGTTACTTTGTACACCCAGTTCCTATATTTCTGCCTCTGTGTAAGCAAGAAATTGATTGACGTTATGGTCATACATTACTTTTGCTTTAATTAACATCTCATCGACTATCAGAGATCCTGTCTTTGCTTCTGCATGATGAAAATTGCTGGCCTCATAAATAAGGCATTGTATAATAAGGGGAGTCAATCCCAATTTCACCACTGGCACAACCCCGATAACATTTCAATGTTTTCTCCTGGGGAAGTTTCAAAACATTAATATACCTGACGAAACAGTATCCAGCTGCTGCTTTGTTGTGCTGAAGGCCACACATTTTGTGATTAATTTCTCCGTAAATGACATGTTTTTTCCTACAATTATCAATTTTCAATTTGTTCTAATAATAAAAGTGCTATTAGTTCAACATTTGCACCATTCTCCCTCTCGCTCTGCATCTCTCCCTTCTGTCCTCCACCCACGCGGGGCCCGCATCACTTCTTCGCACTCACAGTTTCTCCACACAGCCGCTTGGTGATGGAGGAAAAATGTGAAGGAGAGGAAACCCATTGATGGCTAGGTGGCCTACTGGTATTTTTAGAATGCCCCTTCCCCCTCTAATTAGTTTGTCACACTCTCTCTCTCTCTCTCTCTCTCTCTCTCTCTCTCTCTCTCTCTCTCCCCCCTCCCTCCGAATGAGGTAACCAGCAGCAGCTCTGTGTGTGAGAGAGAGAGACACTCCTCACGCACACATGCACCATACCATTGCCTGCCTGGCAACAGCCGGCCGGGCTGGCAGGCTATGCACGGCGCACATGGTCTGCAAATCAAACGTTGTGTTATGGCATTTAGTCATATATAAAACAGTTTTATTTACTTAAGTTTTATTTAGGAAAAACCAACACAGTATAATTAACTATAAACATATTGTATACCATGTTAAAATAAACTTTTTTTGGCAAAAGTAAAAAATCTGCATAAGGTGTTGCACCCCATTTTTTGTACACGCAAAATCTGCATAAAAAGTGTGACCCATACTCGGGCAAACATGATAAGTCGGGTACTGTGTTCTTGTGCATACAGCACAACTTTTAATTTGAAGTTCGCGCTGTAAATAGCTCTATCCTTTCCCATCTCCGGTTTTAAACACACACATTTAAATAATAAAAGTATGTTATTGCACAACATAACGACTCAAAACTCTTATTAACAATACAGGTAATTGATTGAAAACAGCAAACAAAAAGCTATACAAGAGCAGGAAGGGGAGGAAACAAGTGACTGATAAGTGAAAGCGAAGAGCAGAGGTGCAGAAGGGGCTGTGGCGACAAAGGGCGCAACAAGTTCAAAGTCCTCTCCCCTGCAGCTATTCACGCCCCTCGTTCCATCTGGCGGAATACTGCGCCGTTGCTACTTTTCAGCAGGCGGCATGGCAATAATAACACTCGACAGCAAATAAATTAGTTTGACGTTGCCATACTTTGCTGTTGCCGCACTAGCACGATGAGGCCCGGCAATATTTACAGGAATACAAAAATTCAGTGCTGCCTATACTTAAAATATTAATTATCCCTAATTTTTCATCAAAAATTTCTGTTGCGGCCTGTATACGCCAAAATATGGTACATTTACACTAACACAATAGAACACGAAATTCTGAAAGTCACGCCTCTAAAACCAACTGCATGTGTCGCACATTGCCATTAGTCACTGTCACTTGTGCCATTATGCAGCGTAGCGGCAGCTATGCCACTTGGGCCGGCTGGCTGTCTCTTTATCATGCAGCTTGTTTACCGTAGCCGGTGTAGATAAGATCTTCTGAACCAATCTGTAATGCATGTTTGCTTAGTTTTCTCGGCCTTCGCTACCTCCAATTGTTTTTTTCAGCTGGTACAGGCTCATCAACTGCTGTTCACTTACATAGATACGCTGCTCAAGCCCAGCTATCAAATGGCTGATGTGGAAAATGCATTCATCCTGTGAAATATTTTTTGTAGGTTATACTCATACGAATCTTCACTGCCATTCTCGCCTTTAACATTCT
Organism: Clitarchus hookeri; assembly: GCA_002778355.1. Classification (NCBI taxonomy): domain Eukaryota; kingdom Metazoa; phylum Arthropoda; class Insecta; order Phasmatodea; family Phasmatidae; genus Clitarchus; species Clitarchus hookeri. The sequence continues at coordinate 320,934 of NQII01002531.1, read as the reverse complement.
TATTTGTAACCATTTCCAGAATATCTTAATCAGTGTAATGTTACACAACTGGAACATCACAATCAACAGTGAACCATTCTTCAATGATGTTTTCGTGCAAATCTGTCAGTTCAGGACTGATTATTGTTTTCGCATATTTCATCAGTTTTTCCTGCGAAACATTGAATCCTTGGAAGTTGGCAGGNTCGGAAGTTGGCAGGATCATTTTCACTTTCTTCTGAGTAAATAATCGTCGACCACAGTTTGTGCCAGGCATTGTTGAGAGTTAATTTAGGAATGCTGCCCAAAGCCATTGCCAGAGCCCACACTACGTCTTTCAAATTGTAATCCTTTTTTATTTCCGCAACAGTTCCAACCATTTAATTCGCTCAACAACGACCGCAGAAACTCCGATCGATAGCGGCACTTTAGCAAGCTTAAGATTCCTTGGTCCTGCGGCTGAATGAGTGACGTACAGTTAGGTGGCAGATCAATAACTTCAATGTTATCTCGCGACAGGATTTCAGCTGGGCAGAACAATTATCCATCACAAGTATGATCTTGCAATCCTGCTTCAAGCCCACGCTATTGCCATGTTGCCAAGCTTGTCGTACAAAACTGTTGAACCACTCTGTGGTTATTTTTGTGGTCACCCAGGCTTTCTTGCTTGCTATATGTTCAACAGGCATTACCTTGACGTCTTTTAATCTGTGGCCGCATACTTTTACCGATAACCAGGAGTTTGAATGTGTTCCAGCTGCGTTGGAACAACCTAACATAGTTAGCCTTTCCTTACTTTTTTCTTTCCAGTATGTGCATCGTCTGAAGTACACAAAGTATTTCTCGGCATACATCAGTACAATGCAGTTTCATCTGCATTGTGCACTTGTTCATGAGACATTTTCTCGTCTGTCACTAGCTGCGTGAACTCCACAACAAACTTTTTGGCTGCTTCAGTGTCTGCAGAGAGTTTCTCGGCACTCAGTGAATAAAGAGAAATGCCATGTCGTTGCTTGAACTTATCTAACCATCCTAATGAAAACTCACATGCATAATCAAGTTTAAGTTCAGTATGAAAAATTTTAGCCTGTTCAGTGAGCATTGGTCCAGAAATGCTAAGTCCTTCACTTCTCCTTAGTCTAAACCATTTTATTAAAGCTGCAGCAAGTTCACTACTTTTACTTGAGCAAAGTGTTTTACTACTCTCCATTCCCACTTTTGATTCACTGTCCACGTAAAACTTGCATAGTTCATATTTTTGCTTTTTGATGTCATTCACTGTAGACACTCCTACAACGTAAAATTCACACATAGACTTCACAGAAATTCCTGCGTCCAGTTTTTTTAACATTTCCACTTAAGCCAGTATCCTTCGTTTACTCAATTCAATCTGTGAAACTATTAAAAAAGATTTACAACATAAACACGGATACGTTTACTTTATGCCAATTTAAAACAAACAACTAATCACTAGTGCATGACACAAATGACTGACTATTTATAGAGTTGTGCTGGCTTGCTTGTGTGCAGCTAGCGAGCATTTACAGCCTGGTGTGAGCAATGAAAGACCTCTCGGGAGCACCGGAAAGTTACGGCACAACTTTGCGACGTTTTAATTTTTTTTGGAAAATTAGTTTTGGATATGGGGAGTTCTGTTTGAGGGAATTCCGGTTGAAGGGTGCTCCAATGCTAAAATCACTTTCTCTTTAAGTTTTCACACACTGAGCTGGAACATGGTGACCAAAGAGATCTAACTCTTTTATTCAGCTTTCAAATAGTTATTCTCTATTGCTCTTTTAGATCTGTCACATATGAAAAGGGGGGTTTTTTTTTTTTTTGTTATGAATCAGGGGTACAATTTGGTATGTGACAGTAAACCATTTAAAATGGTGGGAATCACTTTTTTCTGAAGATAATTTTTAAACAACAATGTGCTACAGGTACCAAAAGTTTAACATTAATTTGTATTTGAAACTTACCTCATTGATATCTTTCTCACTTACACATTCCTGAATGATTTTCATATAATAATACACAATGCAAGACGTCTGAAATACACCGCACAAAACCAATCAATCTCAGGGTTTACTAAAATGCATACATAGTATATTGCCATATTGAGACACTACTTGATCAGTCGTGCCAACTTCAGAAACCAGGATAGTCTTCCATCCAAGGCAGGGTAGCCAACTGTTAGTTTTTCTTGGTTTGTTTACCACATTCACTTCACACACATTAACATGTATGTACACTCCATACAGTTGCCCAAACAGTATGCTACATTGATTACGGCTATCCGGGACCCTTTCTAACCCAGTTGTGTGGCAATAAATACAGTGAAAGTTCTTGTTCCAGGACTGGAGACATTTGAGGATGTACTTCAGACTTTCAAGGATGCACGCAGTGGCCTGGGGGAGATACTGTCGTCATGCGAATTGATGGATGCAGCTGCCCTGGATGCCGGCATCAGCAATCTGAAGNTGGCCTGGGGGAGATACTGTCGTCATGCGAATTGATGGATGCAGCTGCCCTGGATGCCGGCATCAGCAATCTGAAGTTGCGCAACCCCATTGGCGATTTCCCATTCTATATGCTAATAGAGAATTCGGGCAGCAACAGTCAGCATGATGATGAGAAGCTAACACAGTTTCTCGAGAAGTCTATGGAGCGAGGGACTGTGAAGGATGGTACTGTCGCCACAGAGCCCTCCCGGATAAAGGTACCTCCTTCGTCAGTGATCACACAACATTTTAGTATGGGCTTTTCACAGTAAAGTGAGCACTTTCAAACTCAACCTATGAAAAAAATCACTTGCCAAAACTACATACATGCCACAATACACACAGACCTGCAAGCCCCCAGTTAAATTGGCAGGAAATTAATGAAAATAGTTCCAACACATGTTTAAATATATGGACATTGAAGTCAGTGGTTCTTGTTTCATTCACAAAGAGCATGAATTTGCATATTAACGTATTTTCATTCCTAAAATTTTACTCTTTTTACTTGGATGACACGTGAATAATTTTATATATGGCAGAACAATACAAAATGAGAAGAAAAATAGATCCTAAGCATGGCTTTCAAAATTGCTCAATTAACCGTGAACAACCTGTAATGGGTCAGGATGTTTGCATATCAAATTTTTGCATGCATGGTTTTTTTATTCTTCTTCCTNCCGTGAACAACCTGTAATGGGTCAGGATGTTTGCATATCAAATTTTTGCATGCATGGTTTTTTTATTCTTCTTCCTACTCCTCCTACTCCTCCCCTAGTTAGTCATTTGCAAAGTTTTGGTTTTACATAGCACACTTAAGGCTCGAAGGCAACAACTTTTGTGATTTATATTAAGCTATTAACCACTTCCCTACCAACTATGCTGTTGTGTTGTGAGTCTTGCTTGGGAATAGACACNTCCTCCTCCTACTCCTCCCCTAGTTAGTCATTTGCAAAGTTTTGGTTTTACATAGCACACTTAAGGCTGATTTATATTAAGCTATTAACCACTTCCCTACCAACTATGCTGTTGTGTTGTGAGTCTTGCTTGGGAATAGACACAGTATCATATCAATCTTGCTTGTTTTGAGATTGCTTTTCTCATATTCAAGCTTATGGCTCAAACATGCGTATTTTAGTGCAACTATTATCGTGGTACTAATGAGTCAATGGAGGACTAAAAGTTCCATTCACGAAATAATGTAAGTGATACAGTGATAAGTGTGAATACCTTCTTGTTTATTCATTTGCAACTACTTATTCCCTCAACAATATTTTACATTAATTTACACATTTTACAAGAATTTACAATTCCTCACAATACCCAGACCTGGAGGGTGCACGTCCTCAGAGAAGGGTCGTTGCATTGATTGACACAGGTTATTTTCCTTGCTGACCCTAATTCTAAGTGTTGAGCGTTCACCCGGGGTAGGAACGGGACTTCAGTGCATCTTGGGTCTAAATCCCGTATGCCTACAGCAGAATGAATTCATGCGAGGGGTCATTTATCATGACAGAGAATTTGGGCATCTGTGGCCACGATTGGGGCCATCTGTACTGGCATTGACCTGGACAGCCAGTACAGGTGGGGTCAAAAGAACACGCAGTGATCAGTCATATCTTGAGCCCTGCCCATTGGGAGGCTGACCCCATAAATAATGGTCTATTCCGTTTTTCTTGTGTGAAGTTATAAAAAACATCCTTCACACTGTATTTGTTATGTCTCTGAAGTGTAGCTATTTCTTATGGAAAGTTAAATCTATAAATGTGAAAAGGAAAGAGAGGGGTGAGTATATAACAAAGACTTCACTTCATGATGTGGTGTTTCCCACATAGGCCTACCTCACCAGATGGTGCAAGTGGTATTGCTATCCCATCTAACAACCTTGATGCGCCACGAGGCATCGTCCTTGGCCCATGTTCTGTGCCATTACACTCCGTCACTGACATGTCCGTCACCTGCTAGTAGGCAGCCTGCAGCCTGAGCGCTACGTTGCTAGTCAGCTATCGCTACAGTTCCTAAGTTCAGTGTGTTCGCAGTCGGCCGGTGCTCGCCACGAACCTGCGCCGTTAGTCTGAGTCACGCGCCATACCTTATACTTGGTCCCTGCCAGTCAGACCTTTCTGGGCATAGGTCGAGAGTCTGTGTTCGGCATTTTGCCATTAGACACTTTCTCTCACTCCGAGGCTCCAGCTATGCGCCTGACAAGAGTAGTTGGCGGCCATCAGACGTCACTGGAGAATTGGAGGAGGACTTGGTGTTCTTTACGAGAAAAGTCAGTACCCTCAACCTTATGGTGAGACTTGAGCGATTGTGTCGCCCCCTCTCACTGCAGGCTGACAGTGGAGAAGACCACGACAGTACTCCCCTCTGAGATTGTGTTAGTTACCAACCCTCAAGCCATCAGTAAGATTTGAGCAGATGTTTGTCCCTTACTGCTTGTTGATGGGAAGGTAAAAGGGGACGAACCCCGATGGCATAGGCGCCAGGGGGCATTGTCAGCCCATTGGGAAAACCATGCCAGATTAGAGTTCCCTTGGACTACCAAATATGTTGAATATTATTAAGACGTGCCTGTGCCGACAGATTTCAGACAGACCCCTTAGCCTAGGTACCTTCTGTACACATCACTACCCCCATGCCTGGTCACCATGCTGGGAGGAAGAAGGCGGCTAAGATCGCAATTGCTCATGCAAAGCGAGCTGTCGAGCAGGAAGCAAGCGTCGCCAGGGTCTACTCTAACCTGCTAGAGGAATCTGCCCAAGCCAGAGCTCCATCCTCACCGTGGGCCAAAGCTACGGAAGCGACCCTCCACAATAATACCGGCTACCGGACTGGGTGTTTCTTGGTACCCTGAGCTGTCCCCCTCTGCCGGCGACCCCGCCTAAGAGACCTGCACCAGAGTTCCACCAGCCAGTCCACACACCGGCCATTCACCGCCTCGATCTGAACCCCCGGCCTTCTGCCAGCAGTTCCAGTGGTGTCAGGATTGAGACCGTTGGCCAAGCACCAATTAGAGCCACAACATGCGCAACTTGTAGACCTGCACCTCCCAAGGTAAACCGCACGGTCATCGAGAGCCTCGCTCGCAGAAACCGCAGTAAGGGGGGAACGTCTTCCCGACCAGCCCTAATAAAATCCCCGTTAATGGAACACACAGATGTCTGTGGCGTCAATCAGCTTAAAAACGATTGTTGCGGGAAATCTTAGGTGACGGGACGGAAATATACTTTGATTGACACAACATCCGATAAATGATACAAGCAGGTAGCTTTATCATTGTTTAGATAGGAGCTTTGCCGGGACCACTGATGAAAATTAACTGTGGATACGGTTTATCAGTACATGCGTTTTCGGTATGAGAGACCACTGTATATCTGTGCAATCAAAACTGTACCTGATCTAGTAATACTTTACAATCTGCAAGCAACCCCAAAAAATACATTCATAGAACAACAAATATGCTACAAATGTAATTTCTGAAACGAACACAACTATGTTTTTCTAATGTATAATAACAATCAGAACCGTAACACCTGCTGCCTCTACCTGAGGCTGAGCTTCTGCAGTGTTGCGAGAAGCATGTCAGTGGTGACAGCATCGAGAGATGCCCCCTTCTGCCCGGTGAGACTGCGCACCAGCAGGCCTGGGAGGTCACGCCCCGCCCCACACAGATAGTCCCGGCCACAGCGCAGGGAAGCCACGGCATTGACAAGGCGTGCTGCCGCTTGCTGCAAGGGGTGGGGGGTGGTTACGCCTGTGGGAGCCAGGCAGCTCCCCAACAGGACCCCTTCTCCGCCACAGTGCAGGCATAGCACATCATGACGCAGGTATGTTCCCATAACCACCTCCCGGTCCTCCACACTTGAACGGGTTATGCGCTACAAGACAAAACAATGCTCTTCTTAACACTTGCCTACTTCACAAAATTATATTTAACCAAACAGAGACTAATCTTGATTGTAGGATGATCCCAATATTTTCAGATACATATTAGAAGAAAAATCTAGTATTACTGTCCATTAAAATTCTTTAATAACTAATTTTTTACAAATTACAATATAAAAAGTGGATAGAACGCACAAGTACTCACAGGGCGGTACTCATGGATACGCACACACACACAAAAGTCGATGAACACATTTTTCACGTGGATGCGATGTTTTGGTGGCTAGGCCAGCTTCATCAGGCGGCGAGTGCCATCACTCGCCTCCTGATGAAGCTGGCCTAGCCAACAAACATCGCAACTGCACATCCCCACGGAAAATGTGTTCGTCTAAATTGTGTGTGTGTGTCTATCCACGAGTACCGCCCTGCGATTACATGTGCATTCTGCATACTTTTTATAATTTAGTCAGTAGTTAGGATTGGCTGGTTCTAACACAGGATCGTGACAGGGTGCCATGCCGCAGAAACCTCATGCTCTTGNGGAACTAAATAATGCTGAGGTTTCAAAAACTCCAAAGTTCGAAACGAAAACTGTAACCAGGACTCCTGATAAAAACTTAACACGCAGACGTCCGCCCCTTAACCTACAAATGCACACGTCCGCCTGATAAACTAAGACGGGAAACTGGCCACCACGGCTTTAAACTGAAACACGATAAAAATATTACGAAGCTGTCCCAAAGCTTCACAAACATGAAAGAATTTTACACCCGAGTCCCGAAAAATTCAGAATATTGCGTCATTACAAAGTGAAGACATGCAAGAGTAAATGTTACTAAAAATATTCATACAAAGAAAGTACTTCTCTGCCTAATTGTATTTTGTTTTTGGTGCAGTTAAATTAAGGTTATGTTTATGTATACAGCGCAGGAAAACACTTTGGTCACATTTTACTTAACATGTTTATTTTTACTCTTCAAGCTATCATTGGTTGTTGAAAAACAATTCATGATGTAATAGGTTATTGCAACATTCGGAAATACAATAAATAGTGTAATTACACCAATCATACATGTGCCTTGAGCATCCGCAGTTTTCTCATATCCGCAAAGAGTCCTGGAACCATATACCCATGGATAATGCGAGCTAACTGTATAGTAAAGTCTTTTTTATACACTTGCTGTATTTTACACTTTTTCTTTGTTCCCAAGTTACACTTGAACACAAAAAAATATTCCGTCTTTGTTTTTTTTTACAATTTCCTATATTTTGCAAAAGTTCTGTTACTCCTCTTAGTTCATGAATTACAGCAAGATAAGAATAAGTTGTACGGCACAAAATGTCCAAATACTACCATTAATAAGCTTGTAATATTCCCAGTGTAGCGTTATCTGACCTGATTGCACCTGGGAAACATTCTTAAATAACAGGCAAGTGGACAGCAGGAAATCAACCCAGGGAGGCTCTAAAGGTATATCATGGAAGTTGTGTGAGCCTAGGATTTCTTAGTTGGAGCTGGGTCAAAGTGAGACTACTGAAAAATTCCCTAACTTTGAGTCAAACTCTTTCATTACATACAAAAAAAAATTTACAATATTTTTATTTTGATAATAATCTGTGCTCATATCTGCAGTTGTGAGGAGTAACTTTAACTAGTACTCTCCTACCTTATAATTTTCTAGCAAACTGTAAACAAATTGTGTGTCGGTCCCTGCATCTTGGGCTGATTCGTGGCCCGGTTTATATGCTAAGTTTGACAGTAATCTTTGCTTATATCTGCAGTTCTGAGGAATAATTTTAACCAGAGCACACCTACCTTTTAGATTATTATTTCGTAAATGAATGTCTTATTTTCTAACAAACTGTAAATCAAAGTCTCGTCAGGCACCACATCTTATGTCGGTTGGTGGTCTGGTTGTATGCTTTTTAATAGAGTGATTTAGTAGTTCGCCATCACAGATGATTGTGTGTATGCTATATCGCCCGTTGTATTGTATAATGTAGTGTATTTCATTTTCATATGGGAAATTTTAACAGTTTTATAAAGTATCATGGCCACAGAGTATCCTCCCACCACACATTTTCTAGGTTGCCATTTCAACATATTTTGTTTTTGATATAGCTAAGTTATTATTCTGGTGCTCTGTTTTACTGCTGTGCATATTAGTAGTTTCAAAGTTTGCTCAATAAATAGATTGCAGTAATATTGTAATATAGCTGTACTTGGTAAGAAAGTAGCAGTATTTGAGTTATTGTGTCCCCATGTGTTTGCGTTGATACTCATTGAACTGATTTTGAACCAATGTGGTACTCGTATGTTGCAAATTTTTATGTCTGGCGGAGCGTAGCTGTTAATTTTTCAAATATTATTGAGGCAGCTGGGGTAATGTGTAGTGTAGTTTCAACTACAATAATTTTAATTTGGTGATGGAAAAACATTTTGTGTTTATATTTATTTTGCCCTAATCTTTTTGTTCTTTTTGTTTTCAAATTTAATCTTTGATTTTCAAAGCTTTTTTCTGGTTCTGTTGCATATTTCTTCCATTCTACTTCTCTTTCTGTTATCTGCCATGTTTCACTATATCCTATATGATCTTATATAGATTTTTACAATGTTAATAGTTTATTTACTATATGCATGGATATTTTTGATTGATGGTTTGGTAGCTGTCATATTGTGTGTGTGCATAACAACAAAGATTGCATTCGACATTTTTGGCATGTAAGTCTTCTCTTGTAGAGTTTTAAATACCATTATCATGGTGCAGTATAAATTCTAAAGTGAACTTTGCCTGTAGAAATAGATTTTAAAACCATGTCAGAATAGTTTAGCATTCATGCCAAATTACGTTTCCACCTTAGCAAATTACCTGCCACTGTGTTACACTAGCGTACTATATTTTGGCTATTACCCACGGAATAAATTTTGCAATATTATAAAAGCAAAATTTGGTCGTTAATGCACGTTATTCATATTAGCATTTATTTCCTTGTAACCTAAGCCCAGGTGGTGATGGTGGTCCAATGGCTAGTAGGAACATCAGGAAACATCACAGTGACAGGTGAGACGGGCAACAACGCTACCCACCACACCACAGAAGTGATGAAAAAACTGCAGAGTACATCAATAGACATTTGTTTATTATTTAAATCTCTCCCCTTCCCTTACGCCTTACCCTCTCCATCGCCTCCTCTTAAGAGGAGTATGTAGCTGCACGTTTAAAGTCAAGAAGCAAGAGAGCCATTCTGGTGACACTAACAAGCACTGCTAGCACCTCATCGCTCCTATGTGCAAGACTTGTAGTGTTTCCATCGTGATGCTGTACTGTGCAAATTAGATCTGCAACGGTGGGACATTATTACATGCGATGAAAGCACACAGATTAAACTGTGCCTGTATAGTTGTACTTTTACTGCTTAAAGAAACTGCATTTGCAAGTATCAAAAATGTGATATTTGATCATTTTCATGAAATTTTTTCTCAGAGGATACACTTAATATATTACAAGTAAAAAGGATAAATGCATCCGTAATTGTTTTTTAACCTTTTCGGATAAAAATTCTTATTTCCAGAACATTTATTTACGAGATACGTTTATTAGCGCAAACAACTACAGTGAAATCCCGATATTTCGCATCCCGATTATTCGTATATCCCACTAATTCGTGCAAATTTGCCAGCCCCTTGAGAAAATCCCTTTAATTCGTATAAAAACAATGCATTCCGGTCCCCTCGATAATACATATTTATTTTGCTGCTCGAGCTCAATTAAAACGTCTTATAATTCTTATTTACAACTTGAAAATCTCGTTAACTCGTAATGTTTTTAACCATAGACTGTACACCAGCTCTAGATTTATGCAATTCGGGCAGAGTAAAAAATACCGGAAGGGTACTGAGGGACGTAGGAGGGTTTGAAGGGCAGGTAATGACGCCGAGTAGGCTGTGGGGCGATGTGTCTGTGATTCCCAGAACTAAGAGGTGCCTTGCTGTCTGGCCTAGGGTTATGAGAGGGTAGGAAGGAGCAGAGCGAGTGAAAAGTTAGTCAGTTCGGTCTTAGCCATGCCTCCGAAAAGAGCTAATAAGTGTCTTTCCATTGGAGAAAAAAAAGAAATCATTAACGCCGTGGCCGGTGGTGATAAACAAATTGACGTGTCCAAACGTTATAACGTTCCTCCTTCTACAATAACATCAATTCTGAAGAACAAGGACAAAATCACCTCCCAGACATCGGACAGCAAAGCAAAGTGCTTTAAGACTGGTGAGTATCCACAACTAGAAGAGAATTTTAAAAAGTGGTTTGCGTAAGCACGGAATTCAAATGTACCAGTTGGAGGAAACATTTTAATAGAAAAAGTAAAAGTTTTCACGGAAAGATTAGGAATTAAAGACTTTTGTGCGAGTGATGGTTGGTTTGATAGGTTTAAAAAAAGGCACAGCATAAAATTTAAGAAGCTTAGTGGGGAAAGTGCGAGTGTATCGGCCGACGTTTGTTCTGAGTGGAAAGACGAATTGGGAGAAATAATCGATTCTTATGAGCCCAACAACATTTTTAATGCCGATGAGATGGGGTTATTTTATAAGTGTCTCCCCGACCGATCAGTGTGTTTTAAGGAAGAAAAGTGTCATGGCTGAAAAAATAGTAAAGAACGTGTAACCATATTGTTGGCCGCCAATATGGATGGATCTGAGAAATTAAGACCGCTCATGATAGGCAAATCAGCCAAACCAAGATGTTTTAAAAACATAAAAACTTTTCCGATGACCTATCGTGCAAACAAAAAAACGTGGATGATGGGCGAATTATTCAAGGGATGGATGCGATCATTGAATGCTGATATGGAGAAAAGGCAGCGAAAAATTCAACTTTTCATGGATAATTGTACGGCCTACTACAATACCCCACCGCTCAGTCATGTTAATGTTGTATTTTTGCCTACCAACACTACTTCTAAGCTGCAGCCACTAGACCAGGGCATAATTAAAACGTTCAAAACCTTTTACCGCAAGGAAGTAGTGATGCAACTCCTTGACAGCATCGAGGATAGGAAGGATCATAAAATCACCTTATTTTCAGCCATGAACATTGCTCACAAGGCGTGGCAAAGTGTCAGCGAAAACACAATAAAAAACTGTTTTCGTTCTTGTGGATTCACGAAGGTGGAACGTTGTAATGGTGCGGGCCGCGGCTCGTTAAGGCTTATTTAATATTACTGCAGCCTCAAAGGTGGGCACCATCTTGTAACGTTCGGCACTTGTTACACTCGTTATTTATAATAATGCCACGGCTTGCTCAGAGGTAGAAACACGAGACTCAGTTAATTGAACACTAGTTACTTAAGAAAGAAGTTCCAGATTAGTTTGATATATATATTTATTTAACATTCAGCAACACAGTTCACAGACGGAGTTTCAGTATGCAGAGTACGAACCTCTCTTGAGATAAATATAAAAGTACAGACACAGCGCCACAGTAGTTTACAGGTTATTGTCTCAAAACTTGCATAAAAATAAATATCATATGCGGCTACCTCCCACACCGGCAGAGAAATAAAATAATAAAGTCTAGTGGCCAATGTGGGGGTTCACGTCACATATGACGCGACCTAGACTATCATTGTACTACGACGACTACTGTTCTGACCTGCCCTCACGGGCGACTGCCCCGAAGTAGCTTCTTCCGACGACTGACTTGAAAAAGACTGTTCTAAGGGCGACAGACAGATGCCTCTTTTGTGCTGCCTATCACCCCCCTCTCCTGAGATAAGCGCCTGGCATCCGGCATCTGCCAGCAGCGTCATCTAAATCTTCACGTTTCCCACTCTCAACACGTTATTGATACTGCGTTGTCAACAGAAACGAACTTCGCCGTCAACAAAAACTTGTTGACGTTGCCTGAAAATGTGCTGGAGGAACTAAAACTGTCGACGCATTCAACATCCCGATAAACTAACCTCTCGTTTCGTATAACATTTGTTGACGCATTAAACTGCGCCGAAGGAACTAAAACCTGTCGACGTTGCATGATCCACAGAAACTAACTAATCTAATTAATGCTGACGCTTCCCCAAGACAACGATGTTCGAAACGAAACACAACCGGACTCCTGATAAAACGTAAACAGCAGACGTCCGCCCATTAACCTACAAATGCACACATCTGCCTGATAAACAAACACGGGAAACGAGCCACCACGGCTTTAAACTTGAACCCGATAAAAATATTACGATGCTTTCCAAAGCTTCATACACACGAAAGAATTTTACACCCGTGTCCCGAAAAATTATGAATATTGCGTCATTACAA
>NQII01002531.1:278240-307941 GCA_002778355.1 Clitarchus hookeri | reverse complement strand
CCCTAACACCCTTGTTCCTTCCTGTGTTGAAATGAGTAATATTCATGACTAACTGTGCCCGTGGCTCTGCTCACATGGACTACAGAATTATTGTTAAGGTTTTTTTTTTTAAATAAAGTTCCTCCCCCCCGACCGCCGCTGCCATGGCTCTTCACGTCCGCGGATGGTCAACCGACTCACGAAAAATTACTTTTTCGCAAAACTTTTGATATATCTTTNGAAATGAGTAATATTCATGACTAACTGTGCCCGTGGCTCTGCTCACATGGACTACAGAATTATTGTTAAGGTTTTTTTTTTTTAAATAAAGTTCCTCCCCCCCGACCGCCGCTGCCATGGCTCTTCACGTCCGCGGATGGTCAACCGACTCACGAAAAATTACTTTTTCACAAAACTTTTGATATATCTTAAAGTATAGGTGGTAATTGTATGCTGTACGGAGAAACAGCAGCTTGAATTTTACGTATTTATTTATTTATTGAGAAATTAAATGGTAAAAACGCTTATTAGTATTTCTCTGTTATAGACAGATATATGCTACCGTAGAGTTTTTTTTTTTAGGTCATTTTATTCTACACAATTCTTTACTATATAATATTGCTCCATCTTTAACGGTTTAGACAGCGTATTGCAAGAGAGCGCGCTGGCTGCAAACTTTTTTCCGACCTGATTCACTATTATCGTCACTGCTTATTCCTTATGTTACTTTACGCAGCAAAGTATATACTAAAACCTGGCCAGAGAACAGCTATGAATTAAAAAAAAAAAACACGTAAATCGGATACGTGGTTCTCGAGTGATAAGCGCACTAACAGACAGGCAGAGACGTTAAGTTTTATAATATGTATAGATAGGAAATATTAAATGTTTTATTAAACACTATATCAGTCTTGAAAACAGTGTGCACATTTAAATCCTTCTCCCTTCCTTCCACCACCGACATTTTTTTTTTTTTAATGGCTCTAATAAATAATAACAACCTTAAAGAATTTTCAATTTTAAAATTGTGATTCAAAAGTATTTTATGACATGTGCTCTGTATGTTGATTCCCCATTTGAGTAGGCTTATAAATATGGTAACTATCAAAACCCCTAGAAAAGCATTAAAAAAGCACTATTTACCAATGTGTGTTACATTTTTGGGAGGCGGTTTATATTTGTGGTAGGAGTACAAATTCATAGCATAATATTATTAATACAGTTCTAGTTAATTATATGTGATAAGCTTGATGATATTATTTTATTTTTTAGTTAAAATTATAATTAAAATATTTTTGGTTCTTTTTGAAGCAAATTTGTAATGTTACTAGTGCCATTTCTTATAAAATTGTATAAACTTCGAAAGTGTACTCTTTTCTACTTGTGTGTGCTTTATGTTTATTAAACACTTTACTTGTGGCATGACAATATTTTCCTTTATTGTGTAGTTTGTTACTGGCACTCTCTTGTAAATTTTGTGCGCCTTGAAACAGTTTATCACTTTTTCAGTGGCATTTCATGTTTATTGACCAGCTTATAAATTTTTTTTATTTATTTATTTATTTTTTTTACATTTTTTGCAGCAAATGTGGGCATTGCGAGAAGGTGCATCATCAGGTCTCCCGGTAGATGGTTATGTTTACAAATATGACATATCGTTGCCCCTTGCTAACTTCTACAGTATTGTCCCTGAGATGGTCATTCGTTTGCAAGGCCGTGTCAAACGCTGCTGCGGCTATGGGCATTTAGGTAGGAGTGAAGGAATAAACATTTTTGCTGGTCATGTTTTTATAAAAAAAANTCATTTTGCTTTTTTTTTTATTTTTTTTTTTTTTAATTATATAAAAAAAATTTACTACAAATTTTGGCCTAACACATTTTGAGACATGTAGCCACATTTCCAACTTGTATAAATTTGTAGTGACATCTGAAAAATAATCATGTACCCAAACGTGCTTTTGTACGAAAAATTTTTAAGTCTCCAACTGCTTACTATTTGAGAGTAATGAAACTGTATTTGTAAGTGAAATGTCAGAACCAAATTGTTTGTTATATGACTTCTGTATGTTGTATGACTTTACTCTGCAGGTTCAAGTAAGTTTGCATCCCTAAGGAATCCGTGTGTCAGATTTTTTGGATATTTTTCAGATGATGGTTATTAACATACCCCGGGTGTTTCTCAAATAATGGAAAAATTTTGCCACGTATTTTTTACGACAAAATAAGTTGAAAACATATATACGCCGTACTATCTAAAGTGTGTCATAAGGGCAGTACACCCCCTTAAGTAGGAGCTAAAAGACCACACAATTGCACATTCTACAAAAGGTATTTACAATCAAACCAGTAATCTCTGGATAACGAGTTAATGGAGACACATCTACCATCTCTGTAACATCTGTCATCACCATCAAAATACGTTGTGACAAAAATAGGGGTTGTAACCTTGATTTTGCAGAATATTGTGTGTTACTGACAGATAATCACTTTTTGAGTGGCGGATTACGATTCTTTGGTACCTGCAGCCTATGTCAGTAAATTATTAACTGCTGCTAAGAGGAAGTTTACTGTTTTTGTAAAAGAGTCTTTGTCTTGTATTTGGGGTGTGGAGCATTTTGCAAATTATTTGGAGCATGCTCTCTTTGAACTATATACCGATATTCAGACCTTAAACTGGCTGTTATCCTCCAAAACACCAACAGGACGGTTAGCTCGTTGGCTCATTCGGTTGTCACATTTTAATTATGAAGTTCACCATATCAAAGGTTAAGAGAACGTGGTAGCGGACATGGACGCCGGCAGCAGGGTGCAAGGGGGTGCACTTGCACCCCCCTGTCAGGAAAGAAAATACATAAGAAAAATTAAAAGTTTTTTATTAAGTTACTGTTTGAATAAAAACTGAAGGCGTCTAGGTTGCTGTCCAAATTTGTTCATCACCTTGTCAATAAATTCAGTATCCTCCTCTACTCTTTTCCTGTGAACACTGAGCATGCACAGGCCGCTTAGCCTCGCGTCTCCCATCGTTGAGCGATTCCACGTCTTGACACTTCGTAACGTGCTAAATGTACGTTCAATGCTACATGTTGTTGCTGGAATAGAAACCAATTTTGATTGCCTCACATACCGCTGGGTAAAACGGAGTGGCTTGAGCAATTACATCTGCGTATTCAACAACAGATTCATTAAAAACCGCATTATTTGCTTCATTTGTCTTCATCTCGTACCATGTGGTAGCCTCGGCAATAAAATTATGTAGAAGACCTCCGCAGAGGTTCTGTATATCTTCTGCTATCGCTAAAAATGCTGATTTGTCTAATTTTCTCATTTTCTGGGTGAAGCTGCATAAGCAAAAATGCTTTCTTGTGTGTTGAAGAAAATCTATTTTTTAGTGAAGAAATAATAGAATCTAAGTATGGGATGAATATAGATATTCTGAAAAATTCTTCCACATTTTCAGTTGGTTGATTTGATCTGTAAGTCTGTTTTGCCACTTCTCGAGGACGCTTAAATTCAACATCCAGTTTTTCGCAAATTTTTTGAGCTTTCTCGAAAATGACCGCAAACTCCATAGAGGCATTATTGCGGTGAGATTGAAGCACATGTTTTCGCTTTATTTTGATGTAAAGAATATGTGGGCGGAGTTTGTCCCTATATTTAAGAAACCTCCTTTTATGTTGAAACATAATTAGGTAGTTTGGTTTTTGGAAAATTAATAGTTTGCTGCTAGTTAAAAATGTTTGTATTATGTTGAGTCATGTAAAGAATTTATTTTGACAGCAGTGAGTTAGTTTTCTTCTAGTTCATGTAACACATGATAAATGTGGATACATGCCTTGTATGTGATGTTTTGATATATTTATATACTCTGGGTTATTTGATGCTGATTGGTGCAGCGTACATTGAGAACTTTTTTTCTCTATCATCTGCTTTAATTTGGGGCTAAAATATTGCACACTGCCTTAACTAAATTCTGGACAGTTTTTAGCAGTGTCTGTGGTCACTTTTCTGCATCTAAGTATTGAAAATTTCATGCGTGTTTCATGTTCAGAACCAGAAAATTATTAAATCGAATTGAATATTTGAATATCTTATTACTCTTTTCTTTATTTTGTATCATAACCAGAAAATTCACATGGACACACACACATGGTGTATTAGATTAATATTAATAAACCTTAAAGAAAAATTATTACTGAGTGAAATTTTTAAGTTGTAAATTGGTTATTTTATTTTAACATTTCATTTATTTAATATTGTCCACGTAATCTTTTGTTTTTGTTGTAAGGAATCACATGATTGTTTTCATTGATGAATCTATTTTTGACTGTTTGGAATAACTGCTATTGTAGTACTGTATTAGTATTGTATTGTAGACACTATAATACATTTTGTATGTAAAATTCTTTAGGAGATGGAAATCTTCACTTGAACATCACATCAAGAGAATTTGATCATGAAGTTCATGATCTGATTGAACCTTATGTGTATGACTGGACATCAAAGTTTGGAGGTAGCATTAGTGCAGAACATGGCATTGGCTTCAAGAAGACAAAGTTCATTCATTACTCAAAATCACATAGCGCCCTGAAACTTATGAGAGACATCAAGAAAATTATGGATCCAAAGAGTATTCTCAATCCATATAAAGTGCTAGCATAATTGACTGGACATTCACGAATTCGAGTGTAAACTGAAAATGATAAAGTTTACAGGAATATTTTTTATGAAGGGTGGTCCAACTTTTAAAAATGGATTTATGGGTATCTTTTATTGTCTGCAAAATAATCCTTACATCGTTATTTACATGCCAGAATTTGATATTACTAATGTTTAAGTTGTAAACCAAGATTATTTTATTTTATTAACAAATGAGAGAGTAAAGTTCATTACACCTTCAGAAGCAACAACAGGAATTTCAGGATCTAAGAAAATTTTGACGTATACATTTTGATTTTGTAGAATTTCCTTGTCCTCGGACGTATGCAGTAGTAATATGTAGTATTCAGAAAAATTAATAACTTACTTTCTGTATTACCTATACCCATAGATACATCTTATCTTCATAAACAACAGTTCAGATTATGTCTTTGTTGTGAATAGAAGTTTTAACATTACCTGAATTGTACCTTGTGCTTTTATCTTTTGCTGGCATTCAGCATGATATTGGCATTTTACAGGGACTGATGTTTGATTTCAGCAGCTAGCAAAGTTCGTTAAAGGTACATTTTCCAATGCTTACAGTGCAGCATGCTAACATCTGACAAGGTTTTCCATTCAGAATCCGCATATGTTTACTGCGTTTGTGTTTGTGCGTGTGCTGCTTTCTTTAAAAAATTGCCATGAAAAATAGTAGCTATAAAAAGAATTTAACATAAATGGAAGAAATAGTTGTTTGCTTATCTGTATGGCTTAGAAATTTTTGCAAACCACGAAATATTGCGATATATTGAGAAATTATGTTCAGTTGCCAAATTCTGTAATAATTTCCATATTGGTGAAACATTGATGAAATTGCTTGTTTAAGTGTATCTAAAATCACAGTGCGGGCTTCTTTTACTGTGAAAACTCTTACAAACGTTCAGTTTTACAATTTTCCATTTGTTATACAGCATTCTCTCTCATTTACTTCATGTATGTGTGGATAACGAAACTATTTGTGTGGTTATCACGTTGACTATAAATATGTAAACGAAATATTACGTCACGAGAATGATTCATAAATTGATTGGTAACAAGGTCAAAAGATTATTGTTGCATGTACGATTCAATGTATATCGAGCCAAATCACTTTGGCGCTCATTCACAGGCAGAATCATGTCTACTTACATTTTATTTGTAAATGAACATCTCTAACCGAAAATGTTGGTAACATGACGAAAGTAAATAGTACGTATATATAACACAGTTGAATACTTTTTTTGTCAAATGTAGTAATTATGCACCAAACATTTGCGCTGTATTTGTAAACACTGTCGACTTTACTCATTATTGAGCGAGGGTCGTAATTGTATTAGGCTGCTTATGTCGCAAAACTGGTCAAGAATGACAAAAATCGTTACTGTTTTAGATTGTGCCTGGGAGTTTGAAAAGGAAGGGTTTTTTTATATATATAAACTGACCAAAGTGCAAAACTGTGATGTAAACATGGAGTGGGCATGAAAAAAGACATGCTTTAAACACTGCCCTGCTGTATGCACAGTGATTTAATGATAGTGGACGACATAAGCAATAAAAAGGACAACTGCATTGGAAGTAAATTTATGTAATTTTCATATCGCCAAGAAAACAAAAACAAATAGATTTCTGCCACTTCATTGTAAAAACATTTTTACTATGTAAGAAGTATTTTTACTTTATAAATAATAAAATATTTACTATCATTTTGTAGTTACATTATGGATTTGTGCTGGAGTGATACTGAACTGGAAACGATTTAATAAATATATTGTTATCTAGAAATAAACAAAAGCTGTATGTGGGTGATGTAAACATTGTGTAAAACTCAAACGCTAGTGAATTTTCTTGAGCAGTTTTAAATGTGTCTATAAAGTACAAGATTTAACACACAAATATTACTGTGACGTGACAATGTGTGTTGCATGACAATTGTGCTCTCGTAAGGTTGTCCTTTCATCCTCGTAGTTAAATATTTTTGAATGTTTTCCACTTAAATATGTTTTAAATAAAAGAATGAATAACAAATTCCATTTAGTTTGAGTGATATGGTTACAAAAACAACAGATTCATATTCTAATAATAATGTGTTAATTATTTTTTGCTATAAAATTTGACGAAATTGTGAAGTTTTCATGACAAAATCAGCTCATTTTATTTACCGTGAAAGTGGGGCCCTACTTATCTGTTGAGTGTGAAGAGATTGATAGCAGACATCCTTGGACATCCCTTATTTTCTGTCTCAGTTTTCGCTGTGTGCCTGGTTAAATAGGACAGAATTATTTACTCTTTCTTCTTTTAATAGATATCGGTAAGTTTATAAAAGCAGCACTGACGAATGTACGACTCTAATTAACAGAAAATTCCAACATGGTAGCAGAGATCCATGGTTATTAAGTGTGAAGAAAGAAACAAACTAAACTAAACTACATGGCAAAAATTATTCTTCAAACATTTGATGGAACAAACTACGATAAATAGAGGTTCAGAATGAAATTGTTTTTGAAAATGAAAAACTGCTACAATGTCTTACATGATGTTAAGCCTCAAGGTATGTCTGAAAAAGATAGGTATAAATTGGAAATTAAAGCTAAAAATTACATAGTCAACAGTGTTAACAACTCTCATCTGGAACTATAATATCAAAAGTAACTGCATAAGATATGATTAAAAAGTTTGATTAAACATATTTGCCGAAAATTAGTGCAAATGTGTTATTGTGCAGAAAAAAGCTTTTAGAGCTAAAAATGATGGAAACTGATAATCCTATAGATTTCTTAAATACTTGAGAAAAACTATGTAATCAGTTGAAAAATACAGCCGAAGACAAATTAAACTATACGTTACTATTTTTGCCGGAAAGTTTCTCACACATTGTAAATATTATTGATGCATTACCAGAAAAGGTAAAATCGGTTGAATATGTCAAGTCAAACTTGTTATTTGAACATAAGAAAAGAGAATCAAGTAGCTATGAAAATAATTTACAAACTTTCAATTCACTCAAAGCAAGGGATGTAATTATACAACAAAGATCCAAACAAATCCAATTTATTTACGGTAATTAAGCTTTTTATGGATGTAACCAGCCAGGTCATATTCAAAGAAATTGTCAGAATACAAACTGGAGGAAACACAATTATGTATAATCGAAGCGAAAATACGTCATGGAGAGGAAAATATTCGAGAAAAAGAAACAATATAATGGCTGAAAATTCAAATGTAGATAACTAGTCGCATGTTAAGACATCAAGAATGAATTCTTCAAACAACACTGAAGTAAGCAGTGAATGTGTCGCTTTGTTTTTGGATAGTGGATGTTCAGATCATATCATAAAAGATGATAAATATTTCTGCGAGTACAAAATTTTATAATTTAATCTGTGAAGTTTAATGGCAATCTGAAAAGGAATGCTACTTCTGTGTGTGTTTCAAGTTTTATTGTTCAGCAGCATCCACCGATATTGTTTTTTGCATTTTAGTGTTCACTCGTGTGGTGTTTTCGTTTTTGTTTTCTTTTGGTTTGTTTTTGTTGTCTGTCCTGTTTTGTAATAATAAGTTGCTAGTCTATTATTTTTGTTGTTTTAATTATATATATATTTATTTTTCATTGACAAGGAAACAGTTTTTCTTAACTATCTGTCTGTGGTGTTGTAAAAAGTTTTTTTGTGTTTTGTTTTACTGAGTTCTATGTGTGTGTGCGAGATTTTTATTTAGTCTCATGGTCGGCAATGGACACAGTCAAATCAAACCATCCTAATAACAAAAACTTTAGAATGACCTGTTGAAATTAAGGTAGGTAATGGCTTCTCTCTAAAAGCTGATAAAATTGGTAATATTATAATGTTTTTCAATGTTGAAGGAACACTCATCAAAACTATAATTAATTATGTTTATTATGTGCCAAATATGCCACAAAATTTGTTGAGTGTTTCACGCATTGTCAGTAAGAAAAATGTTATGACATTCAATAACGATAATGCTGAAATTTATTACTCAAGAAATTATTTCATTGCTGTTGCATTTAAGACAAATTAATTGTTTGAACTGGCAGTTAAAGTAGGATACATAAATAATATAAAGGCCTACACAAGCAACACTCAGATGTCAAATAAGGAAAAATGGCATAGAATTCTTGGTCATACTAATTTCAAGAACCTAAAAGAATCTTGCCGGTTGTGTGAAGGAAGTATTACCAATTCAAGGAATGTCAAATGATATTGCTATAACAATGAAAAATCCTGTGATAATTTATGAAGATAAAAGTGCTGCTATTGCTTTGTTTAAAAATGGTAAATATCATTTTGTGAATGACTATGAAAGAAAGGGTTTTATAAAAGTGCAAAATCTTTCCACTGATGATCAGTTAACTGATATTTTAACTAAGTCACTGAACAAAATCAAATTTCATAAGTTTAGATATTTTGTGGGCATTACAGAATTTAATGATGTGACAAAAGTACAAAATCAAGGTGGTGTGTTAAAATAGTGATTTCTGTACTAAGAGAATTTGTTCTCTATGAAAATAGTATTGTTTTGTGTTTTATATCTGAATACGTGAATTTTGTATGTAGTAAAAGAAGTTGAAAAATTGTGGTTTAATAGATAAGTTTATAAAAGCAGTGTTTACAAATGTATGACTCTAATTAACAGATACATTGTAGTCTTTTTAGAAAAAACATTCCTGCAGGTGTTGAAAGTGCAGTAATATGGATACAACATAATTTCAGTGGAACGTAAAATTATCACCCATGAAAATGTTTACATTGGAAAAGAATAATTTATCATATCTGTAGCAGGATTGTTTACAGAAAATAGTGAAAAACCTCCTCAAAGTTAGTAAAATATCATTACATTACTAAAAAACTGACCTAAATAGTGAATAGTACTTGAAATTTATTAAATAAATTATTTGGTATGTTAATATATTAAAGTAGTATCTTAACAGCCCATTAATACACATTAACAGTAACTGCTCAAGACAGTCTTCAAGTTTGATTGTTCCCCCCTTTGTTTACATTTTTCCCCCGATTTACACAATTTTGCATTTGTCCCTAGAAAGAAAACTGTAAAACGGTAGAGATGACAAATTCTTCTGATTATGTTGTGTGATTTATATGTAACTTGCTATAATTTTATGGAAGAAATTTTAAGAGCATCTTATCTTTTCCAGGCTTACTAAACTCCCATGTTTGTTGTAATTTATTTTTATTTTCCATTGGCAAACCTTCCAGTATATAAAACTTAATGTTACAGAATTTTCATAAAACCCAGATAAAAGGAAATGTAAATTGGGGAAGTGCATAGAAAAGTTCTTTTAATGTTTTATGTACAAAAATGTTTTTACAGCTATGATTGTCCACTTCAATTTTCTACGAAATGTGGGATCTGTGTAGATTTGCTGTTGCAAGTATTTCTTTTTCATCCCGTCAGAGTTTATATGTGCTATATTGTAAAAATATCCAATTCAATAATATATGTAGATTTCTTTTCCTCTCATGGGTTTTTTTTTCTTCTTTTTTTTTCTTTCATTTAAGGTTATTTGCATGGTCCTTGTGTTGCCTAGGTAAAGTCCACCTTGCATGATGGTTAGATTAGATTTTCAACAAAAAAATTTTAGTTGTCTTTGTGTGGGAGTATTTTATCAATGATAGGCATGAGTATGCAGTATTCAAACCAGAATAATCTTGGTACTTTCAATATCTGGAAAGTTAAAAATATTTAGATCATAAGATATTTATTGAATTGCGAGTAGAAATTTTTTTTTTTGCAGGATTGAACTGTAAACCTGGTGATGTAAGTCCAAATTGTTGTATTTTACATTTTTATGATATACAGTAAACTCTTAATAACTCGGACTAAATGGATGAAAAGATTGTTGCAGTTGCGATTGGTCTGCCTTACCAAGGGATAATTATATGGTGCGCTTTTAAGCAATGATGACTGCTATTATTTATAGAATTATAGGTCTCTATTGCAGGCTGGGCGAAATATGTATTAAATGTGGCAATAAAAATAGCATACAGTTCTTCAAATTCTGTTGCACACAGTCTGTAAAACTAATCGAGAAGTATCTCTTAATAGATTCCCGGCAAACATCCTGCAAAGTGGCTCAGCTCGTCACAGTGTGTAAGGTCAGAGACTAGGTGAAGGTCATCTGCCAGCTGTGCCATGGACACAGCATACTGTACAACCATGTTACTCACTCTTGAATTGCACTGTCTTGAAAGTTATGAATGTAAATAATACATTTTGCCACAAATTAAAGTACAGCAAAACCATGACCTAATTATTACAGACATTTGTAGTGCCTAGATAGTGCAAACTTGAAGTACAAGATGCCACAGTGAATCTTCACGAGATGATTACTGCACAGGCTGTTTGAAATGTCGGAGATGATTGACGATTGTGTAAATTGCCGCAATTATTCGCTTTCCAAACATGCACCGTTAAGTACATAGTGGTTCAACCTGCACAGTACATTAAAGTGAATTATATCATGTGTATAACACAGCACATCAAGAAATAATTTTGTAAATGGCATTGTAAAGTGTTACCATAGTCTTGCACAGAACATGAAACTAATAACTTGTCGTCATTGTTATTTATGCTGGAAACTGGTTTTTGTTTCCGTATTACAGGCACGGATTCACCACAAAAATGTGAGCCTCTAGCTTTTGAATTAATTTTAATTTTTCTGCAACATTCAAAGTCGCACACATTCCTTTTTACGTCTCTTTGTGAATGTCCCAACAAGCAACTGTCTTGACGCACATATGTGGCGTGACATGTTTACACTGACTTGTGCGCTTGTTCATGACCATGGAGGAAGGATGGGAGGAAGGCACAACCTAGATAGCGGACGGGCTGCATTGACACGGCTCCACCGGCCAGCCACTTCATTAAGACTTCTTACATTGCATTCCATACAGATGTTGCTTGTACAGATACATATATACTCACATGTGGTAATTGGGGTGCTGAAAAACAGGTTGAAATTAAGGAAATTGATTCCAATATTTTTTCTTGAGCCTCTTTTGTTTGCCAAATGAATAGTGTGTTTTTTCCATTTCATTAATAAAGTATAATTTTCTTTGTCCAACCCAGTTGAGGCCAGGATAGTGAGGTTTGGGATATAGAGAGTTTACTGTATATGAAAAAGAGGGATTGGATCAGTTACCAAGTTCGTTACGAAATATTGTGCAAAGTAAAATATTTCTTGTGATTCAGGTATACATATGTTCATGCAAATGTGAAGAATGAAGACTGCTAAAAACTAAAATGTATTTTTATAAATAAATTTTAAATAACTGCAATTTTTTTTCTTGTGTATTGTTTAATTTGAAATTAAAGTACTGTACTTACTATGTAAGTTGTAAATTAAAATGATTTGTGATACAGTGTAGTAAAATTATGAAATTACACTATCACTGTCATTATAACTATGGATCATTGTAAAATAGTATGGATTATTAGTTCAATCACTAAATGGAATAATAACAGTTGTGTGGTACTTTCAGCATTTGAATGGAATTACGGAGCATAAATGATTTCTGTTTGCGGTCTGTTTAATACAACCCAGAAGAGACTAACACAATGAATTGTCTCAAATTTTGTGCTCACTTTACATGCAAAGTATAATACATGCATATGTAAAGACTTTACTCACTTATAAGTAATAGCAGAGCAAGAATGAATGTATGGCAGTGTGTATTATAGCTGTTAAGAACATACATAGAATATATCTGTGTGTGAGAGTGTGTGTGAGTGTGTCTCTATATATATATATATGTATTAATGTATATATCAGCAAGTTTTCCAATTGATGCCAAAGGTAAAAACTGAATGAAATATGAAATACATTTTCTTCATAATTTACGCTTTGAGTGCAGTGATATTTCCTTGGTTCGTTACTATCACATGTGATTGGAAAGCATAGTCTAATTATTTTTTCAGATTTTTTTAAAATGCCTGTACAATAATGAAACAGATTAGCTCAGTTAAAAAGTCCTTGTCTCCAACAGCATCTATTGTGAGAAACACGCTGACTGGCATGCTTCCATTGCAACAACATAGGCAAACCAGTCCCATGTCATAAGGTCATCTTTTTTAAAAGTGTGGTGTTTAAATTTCTGAACACTGAATATTATTTCATTAGTTTCTGATTGTTTTGTGACCATAAGAGTTACAATTAGCATATTAGTTGCATACAGTTTCCAGAAATAACATTGTTAAGACAAGTTGTTCGCTATACATATTTTAGGAAATTTTAAGCTAATTTTGACCCATCCCCCACCTCTGTACATTAAAATTTGCAATTTTTTTTTATAAAGTTCAAATTCTTCAATTATCTCTAGCATGAAAATGGCACTTTTTAAAAAAAGATATAAAATTATTTTAATATGCTGAAAAAGATGATATCATTGGGACGAAAAAACCTATATCCGAGAGACATATAGGTACTTATCCTCCCTTTGACTCCCAAAATATTGAAAACATTGATTGGTGTGATGTATTACCAAGCATTGTAGGTCCATGTTCAATCATCTCTAGTGTAAAATAACCCCCCCTTGTCATCATTAATGTTTTAATATAGTGCTGCGATCAGGTGCAAAGTCAGTTTTCAGTGGCTTCTTGTAGGAAAATTGGAGGATTTGTTACTGAAATGTTGATTTATTCCAATTGTTGCACATCTTCTGAATAAACTGATATCCTGGAAGGGCATATACAAAACCTCTTTGTCTAAATAACGCGCAAGCACCAAGCACGCGTAACTCACTGGAAGTGCCAAGTTAGAGTTATTAATTACTGAANGGGCATATACAAAACCTCTTTGTCTAAATAACGCGCAAGCACCAAGCACGCGTAACTCACTGGAAGTGCCAAGTTAGTTATTAATTACTGATNGCGCAAGCACCAAGCACGCGTAACTCACTGGAAGTGCCAAGTTAGAGTTATTAATTACTGAAGGTCGTAAAGAAACCCGTTATAATAACTGTATTTATTTGTCTCTGTCTCGAAAATTTCAAGTTTTTAGAATGAAATATTATTATTATTCACTTCAAAATGTGATGTAGGGGTCGACAAAGTGTGATTTCCGTTAAGTAACATTGCTAACATAGACAGAGAGTTGCTTCACACATGCTGGAAAAGGTAGGGGAGAAGAGGGCAGCTGCCACCAGTTAACGGCATGGCTCCCAGGCACCTACAGACCACACCCATGGACTGCTCGCCTCCCCTTCCCCGGGTCTTCTCTCCAACAGCTGACTTTGTGCGCAACCCATACTCCTCTTCCAACACGTACAACCACACCCACTGCTTGATTGTTCAATATCAATTATTTGTATGCACACAAATACCGTGTTTTATCACACATAAGTCGCACATTTTATTTTTAAAAAATTATTGAAAATTCGGGGTGCGACTTATAAGTGAGAAAAATTCCACCAGCTCCGCACTAACGTTTTATTTACTACGAATTCACGACCCGCGGCTCGATTTCCAAACTCTTCAGCGAACAAAATAACTTTCATTTTAAAACTTGTGGTGTAGGTACATCGCTTTTCCATCAAGAAACTGTCTCATTTTTCCACTGCCACAACATCAAAACAACACTACCTGCGGCGCAAAGACGATATAAGTCACGGCTAACATTTGGTACTCAAGAACCAACGCTAATGTGCTGCAAAATACGCTCCACAGAAAACTTTCGGAAATAATCGATTGTCAGTTATTGAGCAAGAATCGATTCCTTTGGATTCTTTTAAAATATTTTTTTCTGTTAAGGATTGCGAAGGGAATTACTTAACGGAAATATTCAAATGCCTTTCTATATTTTGCACGTTTATTTAAAACTTGCAAAGATAAACTGCAGAAATAATGGTTAGGTTTTTGCTTAACATAAATCATTAGAAATACTTGAAATATATAAAAAGAAAGCTCGATAAAATTTTTATTTTAAAATTTCACTTCAAATTAAATTACATGTTTATAAATTATTGTTTTTTCCAATAAATATATAAACTCCGGCAGTCAAGGCTGCATCTCGAGCGCTATATCAGAACATTCCAGATGAACTACATCCAACAAACTTGTGGCGTGCTGTACGCTTGGCAACACCGCTTGCTTGCAAGGACAGCTGCCACACGACCTTCGCCAAGGTCGCGTGAATCAGCCACCCGTGGCGCAGGCGGCGTTGCATAGGATTTACAAGGATGAGCGCAACCTATAAACTATAAATATAATAATTTTTTTTAACACCCTTTGAAAATAATGATGCGACCTATATGCGCATGCGACTTATATGCGATAAAATATGGTATGGTCTGTCTCGTGTAAGTTGGCGAGATTTTGACAGTTCGACGAAAGTAGCGCCAATGTTTACTTTTCGTTTATGTATCCTTTTGCCATCAGCTGGTGCGTCAAGTGGAGACTGTATTTTTTATCAACATGCTGTCAGCTAATCCACTTGCCATTGTACTGTAATGTTAAACCGATTTTAAGATATTTTAGACTGGCATCTCTGTCTAAAAATATTAGTAGGTTATCAAAGTAAAAATATAAAACCTTGCAAAAAATTAAATATTTGCTAACTCTTTTTTAATTTGTCCAAGACAGCGAATTTGGGTTAACATTTGCGAGAGAGTAGTTGTAGCTATTATCACACTTTGAACGTCATACCTAATATAACTGGAACTAAAAGTAATTCGGGAAATTTGATTGACAACGCACTTTTATTCGCCAACGACTATTGATTGCAATGCAGTAATTCTGCTGTTACCGATACTAAACAGTTTGAGTTGGAAATATGTGACGTGGAATAACGTAAGAATTGCTTAAAAACTATTCACGCGTTTCCCACTTTCTTCATTTTATCAATACAATTTTTCAATACAACATAGTAACAACACGGAAACAAGGAAATGGGTTTTCTGGAGAACAACATGGCGATTATTGGATGTAGACGGACGATTACCGGCCCAATAGAAATTACTAGTACTCAAAATCGCTGTACACGAAATATATGTTACTTTAAAAATTATGCAGATCTCACGGAAAAATTAAACTATTGGTAGCTGCTCGTAAATTTATTGCACACGAAAGCTATTCTTTTCTGGCTGGTAATTCTTCAGGAAAGACCGGATAGATGGATGGCATGCTGGCATGAAAGGGCGAGGTTTGAGCATTTTGCATTGCTCAACAGATACCAGCACAGTCTGCCTCTTGATCCCGTATTTTAAAAGTTTACTTTTCTTCTATTACTGGCTCAGAACAACACGAATTTGAAATATATTTTGTTAAATTATTAGAAAAAATAATTCAACTATATTTTGCAATATTTGTGTATGCTTTTGGAACTAATATCAAGCATGTATGGAAAGCATGGTTGGAGTGTGGGGATATGACATGAAAAAGGTTTTGAAGTTGCATTTCATTTGGATACGGATCATTTTATTGTGCATTTCATTTTTAACACCTATACATTACTACTTTATCATGAAGTTTAGTTTGTAACACTAACAACCACTGTTTTGTAACCAAGTAAAATAAAATGTATTAATTAATCTAGGAACTCTTTCTTATCGCATATTTTCTGATTTATTAACTTTTGTTTGTTTGTGCATCAGCTGACACAGGATTTTGTAAATGGCAGTTTCTTTGTTTCGTATACAACAAGTTGGCACTCGCTGACTGTCAGAATCTCGCCAACTTATATGAGACAGACCATACATACACCACTACAGTGGACATCTGCATGTATTGTCACAATCTTAATACATCAGACAAATGTTATTTTTGCACTACTCTACCCAAATCAAATTCTCATGCTGCTTCAAAATACTTCAACATGTTGATGCCTGATGGCCAGGGAATGGAACATCACATCTAGTAGGTTTTGTTCTGCACTAGTCAGACATGCAGGTTCCAGGCATACTCTACTGGGTAGGTGTCTGTGCTATTGGGCAACGGCCTCGCAAGAGTCTTTCGGGTTGGTCGCCGGCAGGGCACAAAGTCCGTAATGGTGAGGTGATGCTCCGGGCAAAGTGATGCCTCCAGATGTCAAGAATGCGCGTGATGGCAGGCTTACCATGGGCATTGGCACTCCGGGGCGATCGATGACTCTGTCCTTCAGACATCTGCTTTGGATGGAGCTGGCGACTGTCTTTGGTGTGGTCTGGCTGTTTCAGGTCTGTGGGCTGGCAGGAACGGGGTTGGCCGGTCCTGACGTCACTGCTGGTGATGTCTCAGGGGTCTGCTCTGCAAGTGGTATCACTCCAAGGGGGAGAGTGATCCTGCGGAATAGAAGCTCTACCGCTGGGTGAGCAGCTCCGGGAACTCTAATCAGGGTGCCAAAGAGGTTGGCAGGGAGGGTTGTGAAGTGAGGCTCCACTAGGTTTCGGGTGGCCTGTGCTTTTTCCCGGGGGTCAAGCAGCTAAAGGCGGGTATGGACTGATTACTAAAGGGGTGACAAGATTCGAGAACAGCAGCTGTCCTCCTCGTCAGTGATCGAACGTCGTGAGCAGGAAGGTTACTATGGTTCATCCTGTAGAGGGCGGCAGGCAACAAACCCCTAGCTACAGTGTGAGCCAGAAGTTCCTGGGTCAAGCCTCGTCAGGTCTGGCACCCCCTCCAGCGAGTTCATACGCTCTGGAGGGAGTGGGTTACGCTACTTGGTTGGTCCAGATGCTTTGTTGTGTATCTTTCTAGTGGTCGGGACTCTACTGTACATGCGCACCAAGTACCTTTGCGTACCTGGTCCACTGTAAGGGTGGCCATTGACTTTGTGGTTTATGTGGCATACGTGCAGTCCTGGTTAGGGGCTGCCTGCAATCCTACTCTAGTCGGTAAATAGTTGCCAAATCCACAGTCCCCTGCAGCTCCCTTCTAGGGTGAATGCTCAGCAGGTTGGGGGGAAGGGCACATGTTCACTTCAGAGCAAGGAAACAGAAGTTAGCTGGAATATGTGTTTTATTCTCAAGAGAATAGAACACGGTGACCTGTATTATCTCCTACCTCTACACACACATTAGGTGTTCAACTTACTTTGTATAAGGGCAAGACAGATGAAGGGGCATGTCGGCTTGAAGAGCGGACAAGAGCAACAATTAGTAACCTTGAAAACAACTAAACCCTAATTGCGGTTGTTAGTCATGAAGGGACTCAGGGCACCACGTGCATGTGTGTGGAACCTTGACTGCAACTGTCAGGGGTAGTGACGACTCTTTGGCTGCACTGGTAGTGAAGGTATCGGAGGTTGCAAGTGCTGGTAGAACTCTGGAAGCTCTCGGGAGAGTCCTCAGGAGGACTGTGGCTGTAGTAGAGAGCCTTAGCACAACTGATGCTTAGGCGAGCTACTGAAACAACTGATTGTGTTGGCTCCTTAGGGAGCAGAGGTTGGCAGAGAGTCCTAGCACTAGATGCCTCGCCACAATTGACGTTTCCGCCGGGCGCACGGGGCTATATTCTCTTTGTCGGTGTGTCTTTCGGGTCCCTTTAATTATCTTCTGCAGCCACCTTTCAGGCTCAGATCGGGTGGCTACTCTGCTGCCATCTCTTGGCGGGGTGGTGGCAGGATGGTTTGGCAGCTGTGTGGGCGGTATCTGCCACTTGCCTAAGGGCATGCCGGCGGCTTCTTCTCGTCAGGTTAGCAAATGGCAAGGGTGATGACGTGGCTTCCTTTTCCTATGTTGGGGCTGTCCTTGGAGGCGGCCAGTTGGTCGAGGTTTGATCTCCCTTGGGGTACGTAGTGTGCACATAATGCTGCGAAGTTGAAAAAAAAAGTTGATAGAAAGCATCATGCGTCAATGTAAAATATTTTTGTCTAGGACTGTAATTGGTATATGTTATTAAAACAAAGTGTCATATAATTATGTTGTTCACCGTGATTGACTACGTGGTGCTTTTTTATTTACTGAGTAAAACATGGCAGACTTGTGTAGTTGATGTAAACATAAAATGAAATTGTGTGGCAATGTTTTGTCGACATGAGGCGGAAGGATACGCAAACAGAAGAAAGAAGAAACTACAAAGGGCTTTCAGAAGTTCTCACTTTACAGTAATCAGTCTACATGTAGTCACACAAGCAGGCTCGCTTTCTGCTCATTTTAATGAAATCACAAGTCTGTATAAAAGCCGCTGGTTGTCAATAATTATTTACAAAATCAAACCAAAAAGTTACCTAATCAGAATTTTAAAAAACTAAGCATAAGTTGTCAACAAACGGTAATAATAAACCACTAGGAATCCAAGTTGTAATAACACAAGTAAAGTGCGAAGGCAAACAGGTGAGAGCACGCACAATGGCAGAACAAACATGTGACGCTAATTATGTGCAGAAATATTGGGCCACCTTAGGCATGGAGTCAATGGGTATTGGCTAGCGCTGGCAATTTATGGGGGTGGTATCTATTTTTAGATATGCAGATGTCCAGTACAGTGCTCGCCAAGAAAAACACAAGATGTAGCAACAAATTAATTTTTTTTGCAGATTTCCCTCAATTTTTGAACTTTTTTCACCCATAATTTTTTACAGTTCCCCAAAACAAGTTGTTATAGAAAGACAGGCACAATAAATGGAGCCTGTATAGAGAGGTTCTACTGTATTAACATTCCTAACTATATGACCATTACATTTTATCAACACATCAGTAAAGTGAGTGTGGCCCACAGGAATGTTACTTTTACATATAGTGGAATGATACAAAATTGACAGACAAAGCAGCGCTTTAAAAAGTGCCCAATTAATCGCAAACATATTCAGATTAAAATGTCTTAGTTGGCAAAAATTCCTGCTTATTTTTGGAAGTAAAGGTTGAAATATCGTATTTACTTGCATAATACCTGCACTAATTACACCAATTTCAGCCCTAAAAATATTGGGTGCGGGCATTATGCAGGGAAAAAATTTAAGACTGAAATTTTGAAATAATTGTTGTAAAACCGTGAACAAAAGTATGTACTTTCAGCCCCACTTGAGTAAGTTTATTTCTTAACGTCACTTTAACAAGTGACGTTACACTAAATGGAAAGTATGTACACTGCAAACAAAAAGACTTATTTAAAAAACAATATTACACACACAACAAAACCTTACATTAATATTTGAATTGCAAAATGTCACCGAGGTGACTACTTACCATGTTTACTCTGCAACTGCATTGTCTGAATCTTATTCGTCTGATTTGCTCAGCCCGCAGTCACTCACTGCCGTCGAGATCCGAAAAGATGCCCGTCTTCTTAAAGCTCTCTACGATGATGATGTCACTCAGAGCCCAACTCTCGTTTCGCCCATTCACAGATCACTAGGAGCAATGGCCGCTTTGCTTTTCTGCCTGGATTAAGTTTGTAGATGCCACTGGCCATCCACTCTGAATACAGCCAATGGAGATGGCCCTTGAACAACTTGTTTATGGAGACATCAAGGGGCTGCAGGACTGATGTAAGGCCGCCTGGTATGACTGCTACGTCAGTTTTCCCATCTTGCAGAAGATACTTAACCTCTTCTACTAGGTGAGCAGGAAAGCTGTCCCACACCAACAAAGTTTGTTTTTACTGAAGTGCTCCCGGTCGTCGGTTCCATACAGTCTTCACCCAGTCGTTAACAAGGGTGGCATCCATTCATTCTTTTTTGTATACGTGAACATGAATGCCGGTCAGAAACTCGACACCCTTGCATATCATCTTCCATTTCAAAATTATGTGTGGGGGAAGTTTCTGCCCGTCAGCAGTGACTGCCAGCATCACTTTGCAGGGTAGCTTTTAATTTCCCATCGCATGCACTTGATGCTCCCTTTCCAGTCACCAATGTATTTTGCGGCATATCAAAATAGACAGGCGTGCGATCCGCATTGCCAATTTGTGAAAGATTGTATTTGTTGGCTTTCCACATTGCTATCTCAAAACGGTGGAAGTCTTATTGTAGTCCTCTGGTAGCCATTAGGAAAACAAAGTTCTACGGCGGACGGAAAAATTCTCCCGCCGCATAAATCTCGTTGCCCAGTCACGACTTGCCTTAAACTGGATGTGTAAGATTTTCTGGATGCAAGCGATTTTCCATGCTTTACATTGAATTATTTCCAGTGAAATGCTGCATCCATTATTCCGTAGCTCTCCAAGATATTCCACAACTTTCTTGCGAAGTTCAGGAAACTTGCCATGCTTGGGTTCACAAAAAGCACACTTGGTTGAATTTGTGTTCTGCAATTTTTCTTTTGGATTCCTCCACTCTTGTATGTTTTTTTAATTGATGCAGTATTCCCACTCAGCTGCCCGGTTCCCATGTTCTGCATATGCTATCACACACAACTTGAAATTTTCTGTGTACTAATTGTACTTGCCCATTTTTGCTTGCAGCAATTATGCACTTCAAAACCTCACCACATAAGACTCCAAATTCAAACCACTTGAAACACACAAGAACTATCAATATGGCATGCAATATTGCGGCCAAGTGCACACTACCCTCCAACACTTCCACTCTTACTAGTGCAGCCAATAAGAATATGCCACTCGAGGGCACTGGAATTCCCTGCTGTCGATAAGTCACATGTTTACTTCTACCTGCAGAGATGTCCAAAATCATCTTTCAACTACCAGGTGCTTCACAAATGAGCTGCAGGGAATATGTGGGGAAATTTTAATACTAAATTCTGCCTTTCAAAACATTGGTGTGGGCATTATGCAATTACGTTAGTAAATACGGTAAAAAACAGTCTTATGCTTGGTTAAATATAACTATATTTACCAGTGTATCTTACGCACCTTGTATTTTCACTACCTTCCCACTTCAGCAAGCAGCTGTGTTTTACTACAGCACAAACATGACTGTGCTCATTTTATCACAGCTCACGTCAACAACTTTTCTGTTGAAAATAGTTGCTTTTAACGAAGTTACGTTCATGTAAGAAAGCACAAAAAAGTTATCCCTCATATTCTACGCAACATATCTTTTGAACCCAAAAAATGGTAATAAAAAGACCGCAATATGGGCCGATAAATGTGGCATTATTGGCTGTCTCTGTAAGCACTGGCAGTTATCGTGTGTTTAGCTGTCTAAGAGCAGAAGGGATTAACTCCAAGGGCTAGCAGGCTGACTGTGGTTTCCATGCAAACTATTCTGAGCTGTTATAAAATGACTGAAGCAGAGCAAAACTATTTACGAACTCAGCACCTTCAACCCTGGATGAAATAGGCTGGAGTTTGGCAGTTGACCCGCTAACAAGCTTTTCTGTTCCAACTACCATGTAATTTCAGCACTTTTATAAATTAAGTTTGCCAGAGAGCAGTAATAACATCTGAACTGCCCGCTATAATGCTGTGTTTTTCGCTTGAAATTATTGTTAAGTAGTTTTGTAGATAGTGAAACTTGCCTAACTTAGGACCGTGTGTATTGCACCCGGGAGTGCTTTTTTGTAGGGGTGGGATCTGCTTGAAGTTTGGTTGTAGGAGCATGACACTCGTACCCCGCTGTTGTCTGCCCTTTGTCGGTGGGGCGTTGAACTTTCGGTGTCATATCATGCTTGCCGCATGGTTGAAGTGATTCAAAATTGACGATATCACCTAACCTTTCACCACTATTCCAACTGTTTTCGTCCACCACCAGTTCCGTGACCCTAAGTAGTTGTTTTGTCTCCATTTTGAGGAATTTCCTAGTTGAGTAGTATCCTGGGTGGTCCACAGGACAGATCAGCCACAGATGTTAAGATTCAAGGGTGTTGGACCCCAAAAAATTAATTATTTTATAATTGTACCAAACATTTTTCAGCTCATACGCATTGTATGTGATGACATTTTCCTCTTAGTAAAAAAATTTTACACTTTATATTTTTTTGAATAATTTGATGTCAAATACAAAATTTTTCTGTTTTGTTGCAGCCGCAATAACAAATGAAAATATTTACAACATAAACTAATGCCATGGGCTACTGCTTGGCATACATGTAATCACCAAATAACAGTTCATACATTTGTCATATATATGGCCTGTTATTTGGTGATTACATATGTGTCACGCAGTAGCTCATGGCATTAGTTCACGTAAATTTTTTCATTTGTACAACTCTGTTAGTATTTGTTATTACGGCTACAACAAAACTGAAGAATTTTGTATTTGACATTAAATTATTATAAAATTATGAACTGTAAAATTTTTAATTTGAGGAAAATGTCATCACATACAATACGTACGAGTTGAACAATATTTGGTACAAATATAAAATTATTAATTTTTTTGGGGTCCAACACCCTTAACAGGTTCTAATGCACTGACACCCGTGCCTTTTATGTTTCACACTGGAGGCTGTCCAGAAATCATTTATTGCTGTCTTAGACTGTAGCCTCTTTCAACGACATCATATTATGTAACTTATATTTCAGCACTAAACTATGACGCTAGTGATGAGAGAGCACTTTTGTCTCTAATGGAAATGACATCTATGGCACGGTGAACCTCTCCATTGCAGTAGAATGTTGAGGTAATCCGAGGGGTAGAGGCCACATCTGAAAGCAGTGGTGACTCCATACTTGAGGAAATTTTTGAAAGGAAAAAAAGTGTTTGGGATAGGGGGGGAGATACTGCCAGGAGGTCTGAGGGTATGGAATACCCTGAGAAAATGTCCATATTTAAACCTTAGTAGTAGCTTTTCAAGTTTATCCAGAACTTCTTTAAACAAGATATAAAGTTAAGAGTTAAAAATTAGCCATATTTAACATTTATTTCTTGTCACGTTTCTTTCCTTTGCAGCAATCTGTATCTTAATCTGTTGATTATCTCCTTCCCCATCCCCTCAGCCACCATAGAGGTAAGGGGCCTCTGGCCGCGAGGGCCTCGGTGGGATTTCCAACGTCTCAACCCTGGCCTGTCCACTCCTGGACCTATTGATGGGTGAGGTAGGCTGAACAGTGCTTCCTAGCAGAGGAGACTTGTCACCATGGAACAGCTAATCATTTTGCAACAGCAAATAATTTTTATCATCAGCACCCACAACTGTTTCTAGCTTGTGCTGTGCCTCCAGCTTCCCCAATCTGTCCACCACTTTGCCTCCCTCTTCATCTCACTCTCGTTTCCCTTCCTCTGCACCATGCCCTTCCTTTTAGCTGTTCATTCTTGGTGTTCCTTGAAGCCATCTTAACAGTGTACAGTATAATCCATATTTATTTTTTTTTGCAGGGACTGCAGTGTCTAGTGGTCAGACTACTTGCCTCCTACCAAGGCAGACTGGGTTCAATTCCCGGTGAGGTCGACCCCGGAATTTTGAACGTAGGAATCCTGCCAGACGATGCTGGTTGGCAGGTTTTCTTGGGGATCTCCCGTTTCCCCCGCCCTTGCATTCCCGCGCTGCTCCCCTCTCATCATACTTCACCTTCATCGGCTCTCAAAGCCTCAATGTTAAGAGTCGTACAAATCTCTCCACTGTACTCAATTTTTTTTAATTTTTTAGGTTTTAGTTGCTGCATAAATTTTTCGGCACAGAGTACTTAAGAATACAGAGGCAAAACAACTGTTTATACCACAAACTCCAGCCACACACACTTCAGCAAATCTTCCAAACCATTCGCCAATCAGTACCTGGTAATCCTCTCGCCAGCTGGCAGCCCAGCTAGTAAGGAACCTTTCGTAGCATGCATTGGGCAATCAGATGCAGAGTCCATTCTGAGAGCCTCATGCAGCCAATCACAAATTGGTTCACTCACATCAAAGAAACCTACACACGATTTTGTCTTTGTAGTTATCTACTTTGTGCCTTCATTTTACATAAATTTATATTAGTTCCTTGAAAAATATTTTTAAAAATTATTTTAACTGTATTTTAAGTTTAAAAATATATAAAATGACAAATTCAAGTACTCGCAGTCTATTACTTGTCAACAGGCACACACACAAAGAATAAAGACATATTTTTCACACGGTTGGGCGATTGCAATATTTTGCTGGCCTAGGCCAGCTTCATCAGGCAGCGAGTTGTAGGACACTGCAGCATGGTGGAAGGGTGTTATTGGTATTAAACCTAGCGGCCAGGTGGCAAACTAGGGTTTTGCTGGAAAATTGTAAATTTGCTTATGTAGCGGATGAGTATCGCTTGAAGCTGTGATTATCTTATGTTGAGGCCTGGGGGTTGCCTGGATTATGTTATAAATTGATGAGTTAATTCCCAGCCTCTGAGTTCTGAGCTATTACTTGAAGTTGTGTTGTTGGTGCTTTCACAACTTTAGTGGTGTAGTAGGAATCAACATTTTTGTTGTGTGATGCTGCATGTGCTTATGCTGCATGTGTATTCCAAGTTTAGCATTCTTCTCCATAGTATCACCCTTCCCATTCTGTGACATGTACTTACAACCTTACTCGTGTTTCCTAGCCCCTTTACTCAACACAAAATAAAATGAAAATGCATACATAATTTCATCTGTAAAACCATTACATGTACTTACTATTTGTACTCAAAATTTACAAATAAAGTGGTAATAAAAATAATTAAATTTTCATCCCTGTTGTTTTCTTAATGTAGTAGAAAACATAAAAGAAAAAAATTCAGGTGTTAACATTTATTTTGAGTGAATAAAATTAATAATTATCAGATACTGCATAAGTATTACTATAACGATAATTGAAGGAGATAGGACATTTTTCTCAATAAAATCATATTTAGTTAATTTTTGTAAGATATTCTATTAAACATATGTGCAGCAAAAATTTCAAAAACCTAAAAAGTTATTTTTTTGTCTGTGTAACTTAGTTCAAATAAAATATTTACTCGGGTTTATGTACTTGCATAAGCATTACAAATTTTTTTTATGTGTGCGCATGCGTGTGCGCGCGCACGCGTGCAATATGTTTATCTGTGTAGAGCATTTATAAAAATAAAAATAATAGCTCTTCCAAAAAACATATAATAAATATTTTATTGATGAAATTTGTTTTAAAATAATACTATAAAATCTTGGCTATTAATAAGCGTGTGGAGGAAAGGAGATAACAGAGTGATGAGAATTTTTTTATACAGCTGCTGCTTATTGTAGCAATCAGCTTCAACAATAATATTTTCAAGTTTTATTAAATCTTACGCTTACTCAAAAGCAGTTGGTTGTCACTTGTTATTCTTTAAATACTTGCAGTACATTGCAATCTAAATTACTTGGACTGAGCTATAATGTTGAATAATATTATCTGTGTCCTACTGTTTTTATGAAAGGAATTTAGGATAATTTCAACATTTCTATTTATGTTCATATTGATTAGACAATGCAAACTAAGGAAATCTTGGACTTTTTCTACTATGTAGGTGTAGGTCCACACTTACGATCAAGTAAGTATTGGCTTGTCTTGCATTGGCGAAACTAATGCATGGAGTTGTTTGTCCATTCATTAGCATTGAGAAAATAGTACAAAATTGTTCAGCTTTTGTCATTTATAACTTGTCCTAGTTCCTGTGGGAGAGTCGGGACCGCATTGCTGATGCCCTAAGTGCGGATGGCTTCCTGTACTCGTATGACTTGTCCTTCCCGCATAGCTGCTACTACGAGCTTGTTGAGAAGACTGCGAAACACTTGGAACATTGCTCCAAAGTGATTCGTGTGTGTGGGTTTGGCCATATCGGTGAGTAAATGATGCCAGGAAGATGAGCACTAGATTAATCCTTGCACATTCAGGTATAGGTCTGTTCACTAGTTCACTATTAAGTCATAGATTTACATTGTGTTAGTAATTAAGTTACAAAATCTTACGAATTGTAATTATACTAAAATAATGTAGTGTGATATTGAAATTTACAAAAATAACTTACCTCATTATATTGTAGCCTTTTTATTTCTCCAAATCAAATAATACAACCTTTCTGCTATTGGCAATTATTTGTTTCTCTAGAATTTCTAATTTGAAGTAACAAAATTAATTGTAGTACCTCTTGAATCACATTCAAGCATTTTCGCTACGGTTTGCGTTGTATAAGAACTAACAAACAGAAAAACAAAATCTTGAGGAGTGAATTAATTACAGAGAGGTGTGTAAATTTATATAAATCTGATGTTACACATGACAAAAATGAACGAAGTGGTAATTGTAAGCATTGTTGCCAGATGTAACAGTTTCTAGGACCGCAGTGGCTGAGCGGTTAGCCTGCTCGCCTCCCACCTAGGCGTTCAAGACTCCGATGTTAAGAGCTGCCCAAATCTCTTCACTCACTCACTGTAATAGTTTTATGTCATATGCCCTTTATGTACTTTAACATGCAACATGTTTATTGATATGTTCTAATATTAAACTCTTCCTGTATTTTTATTTTTATCTGTACATTTTGGATATCTCAATGTTTTTACAACCTCCTGAAATTTAAAAAAAAATTCACAATTGTGATAAGGAGGCTGAATCAATGATAGTTCAAGGTCAGTTCCAGGTGTGACTAATAATTTATGAGCACAAAATAGTTACCGAAGTGGATTGGACTCATTATAAACAGAAGGTCCCATTACTATTATACTCTGGGTACAACTGTGTAACACAACTTTTTGGAATTTTACACTTGTTATACATAAAAATAATTTTATTACAATTTAATCTAAACTCTGCTAATAGTTCTCCTCCCTTCCCATTGCACCATCATCTCAGCTATTTTCTAGACGACTACAGTGCCATATTATTCACGTCACATGTGCATAATTTAGTTTCATAAGACTAATAGAT
The DNA here is from genome assembly GCA_002778355.1 of Clitarchus hookeri. Taxonomy (NCBI): domain Eukaryota; kingdom Metazoa; phylum Arthropoda; class Insecta; order Phasmatodea; family Phasmatidae; genus Clitarchus; species Clitarchus hookeri. The sequence continues at coordinate 280,613 of NQII01002531.1, read as the reverse complement.
ATCAGACTTAATGATAGTTTTATATCCTGTAGTTATTGCAATTATTATGGCATTATATCTCAATATTTTCTCTGACTCATGAAAAGTTCCAAGACAAACAATATGTAGTGCCATTGAAATTTTAGTATTTCTTACAAGTGCCATTACATTTACTTTGTAGAGTATTTATTGCCTTTAAAATGGAATAAAAAAATTAAACATTTTATGTAACTACTCCCAAGCGGATCTGAGAACATTCCTCCTTGATTTGCTATTACAAATAAACCTTTTTGCATCCCTCTTCACATTAATATCACCCAAAACTTGTTTGTGTACATAACGTACTGCAACATGGTTAGCCTTTACTGGGACATGGTTGACCACAGGTATGTCTTGAGCTTGCAAAGAGCACTAAGAGAATTATTTTTACCTCCCAGCTAGATGATGGGCATACTAACAAAAGCTGAACTAGATTTTCCACATTTCTGTATAGACTCCTCTGAGCTCAAGGCTTTTTTTGCATCGTGTAGGCAAGAAATCTTGTTCATTTGTACAAACAACTGCAATTCTGCGTTTAATGAATAAGTGTCTATTTCAGAATAAGATACCACCGCATCACATTTTTCTCCTTATATAAGGACATTTTCTGAAAGGGTCTGTTTTTTTTTTTTTACACCAGGGTGCATGAGTATTCATGTTTGAAGTCCCACCACAGCTGTGTCTGTAGTCTTGTTTGAAGTATTCTTCACACAACTGCACGACATGCAATTCACTGGTTCCATCAAATCTTTTTGGCAGTTTTTTATGCCTTGGAAGTGTCCGAGATTTCAGGTCAAACTATTTGATCTTCTCGCTGCAGTCTTTTAAAACAAATGAAAATTTTTCTTCAGATCTGAGATTATTCATAGCATCAACCATTGTTTCAATAGACTTAGTAAGGCCTGCTGCAGTATTATTCTTCCCCTGGAAAGATTTATTCACCAGTTCAAAATCAATCACCTGTTTACTTATGATCAAACCAAGATTTCCAAGTTAAAGCAATTCGTTGTTATGACTTCATAACGTTTTGTGAAGATTTTAGAATTCATTACGTTTGAGAAAACAAGGTCTCGTTATTGTACCAAAAACAAATAATACGTACATCAAGACAGAAATAATTGATAGGATATAGAAACAATGTCAAATTTCACAGATGGAAATGGTGAGTGCTCATTTTGTAACTTTAATCATATGTGTGTTTTTGAACACAAAACCGCTAGTCCATTCTATCTTCCTGGAGAAATATTTTTCTGATATGTACTCATTTATGATTATTTTAGTTGGCAGGATTAATGGTACAAGTGTGATCGCTCGTCTAGGAGGCGGATGTACATTATATGCATTTTTGAATTTCTGATTTTACATTTTCAATAGCATTTGTCCCTAACATAGCTTTATATGAAATTTATTATATGTTATATTAAAACTACTTAGCACTTACTGGGAAAAATATGTTAACAGTTGGAAAATTATTTGGGGGGGGGGGTTGCATCTCTGTATCCCCTCCTGGCCATGATGTCTATGGATAAAGTACACAGGTTTCTGGAAACCAGTATACAAAATCAAAATGTTTGTTGCTAACTTGGTAGAACCCATGTTTGTTGAGCTGTTTATCATTCTGTAAATTTGAATATTTTATTGCAGCACTAGGTATGCTAATGGAATTTGTAGGAACAAATATCTGTTAAGATGAAAATGTCTATAGTAGCAATCTTCACATCATTGCTGGTTGCTGACATATCTACAAATATATCTGTTGCTGATGGTCAACAAGAATGTAGTAACTGGAGAGCCCGTCTATAGCTGCTAAGGTCCGAGGGCAAGTAATTTTATCGGGCCCACTTTCCATTACTTTAATGCGCAACTTTTTAATCATCCCACACTCCTCAAAAAAGGAAACTCAAAGACTGTGCACCAAGGCGAACCGGGTTCAATCCCCGGTCGGGTCACTTCTGGATTTTTGCAAGTGGGAATATTGCCGGACGATGCTGCTGGTCGGCAGGTTTTCTCGGGGCTTTCCTGTTTCCTCCACCCTTGCATTCTGGTGCCACTCCATTCTTACTTCATTTTACCCTCGACTCTCAACACCTTGTTAAGAGCCGCCCAAATCTCTCAACTCAATGACTGTGCGCTTTTAAGAAAGTATATATTTATGTAAATAACAAAACTAGTACAAATTTTTTTAACAATTGAAAAAAAGGTTATTCCTCCAGAAGTTTTTCTCAAGACAACTTAGCTTCCATCAATATACTTATTTTAAATTTCATATTGCTACAATGTTCATATTCTTGTCAAAAATTAGAAGAAAAACTCTCCTTAGCTAAGCCGGACCCCTCTGGTGCCCAGGCCCCCAGG
>NQII01002531.1:252869-277337 GCA_002778355.1 Clitarchus hookeri | reverse complement strand
TAGGAAATGAACATAGTAAAAATACAATAAATAGAATGCTGAATTGAATTTTATTTATCCAGTTTGTTTTTTTTTTCTTTTAAAATCTGTTGTGTAAGATGTATTCATTGCAGAAACTTCCACAGTATTTGTTAAGTCTGTAATATGTTTCAAGAGATTAAGTGAGGAATATGGATGGTACTCAATAGCCAAGGTCTTCTGCACCCATGGGAGAGAAGTGAGGTGGAGATGGAGCAGTGATGAATTGCAATGACAGATGGAAACTTAAAGTACCTTGAGAAACTCATAGTGCCCATCTCTGTGAAACAACCCAAATGAGACTCTGCTAGTGACTAAGTTTAATTAACTTTGGTGAAACGTGAGTGTTCTGATCACCACACCACTGCAGTCACACTGTTTAGAGGAATAAAAGTTGACGTTTTATAAATGGTGTTCTAGGTAAACACAGATTGTTGTCTGCCAGTAGCATTAAAATAATAAGTATAGTTGCAGTAGAAGATATCTTGCCAGCAATACCTGTCAGCATGTGTCAGTTCCTGTTAGCATCTCAGTTGGATCGGCAAAGTAATGCCAGATTTTTTACTCCTTTACTCTTCCCTCCTCCTTCACTTAAGGGCTATTCTATACAAGTGCTTAAAGTGCTGTGCTTTTAATACTGACAATATAAATGAAAAATTGACAATCATTACATTAAAAATTTCAGCATTTTCTAGGCACCAAAAACATGTCTAAGGCGCCGACAAATATAAAAACTGTGTTTATGACATAAATGCTCAGTTGGTATATGATCAAGGCGAAAATGGATACAGTGCAAATAGGTTGTGCCTGTATTATCACCTTATACATGAATATTGCTGTAATTTGGAGAGAGAGAAAAAAGATACTGGGGCACTTGCCCAATATTAGCAACCCCTCTTTCAATGGGACAGTTTCATGTAATGTTTAATGCACATAAAATGTATGCTGAGAAATTTTCAGAGTATTAAGAATGTTGGTAACATCTTCAATGAATTACTGAATCTGGTCTATGTAAAAAACGGGATACCGTTATAAAAAAAAATTGTTGACCCAATTGAGAGACCTGTCATTACACTGAAGTAAGTGAGTGAGTGAGTGAGTGAGTGCGCACTGGCACGTGTGCATGTATGTTTTTTTGTGGTGTGTGTGTGTTTGCGCCTATGTTTTTTGTGGTGTGTGTGTGTGTGTGCATGTGTGTGTGCATGTACAAGATGCCAGTGGCATCTTTAAGTTTGTGAAGGATGGAGGTCTGATAAAAGGAAAATAACTAAATTTGATTTTTAATTAATTTATACTGCTATAAATATTCACACAGCTATTATTTACAACATTAAACTACCTATCTCCACTATTACTTTTGTTATTCTCAGTGAGCGCAATATTAAATGACTAACTCAATGATAAATAAAGTCCTTATCAATATCTCTTTATTGATTACAGTAATTTAATTAACCTTCATTAATTACACATACTCAATCTGTCTTACTGCCATTATTCCAAATGTCTTGTACTCACCCATCCAGTTCAATAGTCCTGCTGGGCATTCTTGTGACCGCTCGTCGCTTTTCTGTCTCGTCACTTTGCTGTCTTCACACACCTGGCTCTTAAGAGGGATCAGTCCCTGTCTAATTATTTTTATAGATTTTCAACCACAAATTCAATTTCAGGAGGTGCATTACAATTTTTGGCATGACAAAGCATGAATAATACAATCCTTAATGTTCTTGAATTGTTACAGCTTCTCTGCATTTGATATTTTCAAACTAATAACAGCAGAGGTAAAATAATTGATTATTTTGTGGGAGCGTCTACAGAGGTCGTAATTAGGAATGTCAAACTAGGTTCTTTGATACCCACGATTATTGAAGAATCGTATAATTGAGAATCTGAAGACCAAGAATCGAAGCATTAAAAACCAATCACTACAAATACATAATCTATCACCATTCAAAAACTGTTTAAAATTACTTGATATATGCCAGTAATTGAATCACTCTTGGAAAATGATTTTGTGCATGAAAATATGAGATGCTGAAAATAAAGCTGTACTTTATGGTAAAACGAAACTAAGTTTCTCGATATCTTACGGCCTTGGAACGACTGTCTGGAGTGTGCCATGATTATTTACTAAACTACTGGCGCCATTGGTTTAATTCCGTGGCAGCGATCATAGTACTCAAGTAAATATGCCATGCCATTTTAAAAACAAAACACCTTTGACAAGAAAAACATTTCCATGCAATCGTTTTTAAAAATGAGCAGTGTAAGTTAACTGTCTTACAAACAAAATGCCAAATAAAATTTCTGCAAAATGCCTTTTATATATAGAAGCAGTAATGGAGATTTTCTTTATTTACTAATGACACATTCCCAATCTCGTCCTTTTCTCATGAAAAAATTTATTTTGAGCCCTGCCCGAAATTTTCCTGACTCAAAATCTCCAATCCGCCCAGCTATGTTTGTTAAGGGTATTTTAGCAAGTTATATAAATATGTGTTATATAAAAATATATATATTTATATATAGAAATATATATGTCCTCAATATTATCTGATATGCCTCTTTTGACCTGTTTGGAATTTCATATGAATATGCTCCCACTGTTCAAGTGTTATATTATTTATGTTAGTAATAGGTCTACTACTAATATAGGCCTAATTTAAATAATTAAATTTCACCCCCTCCTATTCAGTACTTAGTTCTGTAAAGTAATTGTCTGTAACTAAAATAATCGTGATTTTTGGAATCTAGAATCGAGAGTGGTTTCGGCACTGAGATCTAGAATAGAAGAAAAGTGGAATCGTTACAACCCTAGTTGTAATAGCTATGGCAGTCGAACAGAACAGATTTCAGAAAATGCATTAAGTTATGCCCTATGTCATGTCGTCCAAAAAAATCCATCCAAAATCCACGTTTGCTGGTGGTAGTAGAAAATTAAAAAATCCAAGATGGTGGGGCTTGATCCCCATTAAGTCCAATTCTCCGAACTTCTATAGACTGTCTGTGCGGATGCCTGTTGCGTCTTAAATAATCTCACTGGCCCGATTCAAAGGGTGCTTCATTCTCCGAGTCACGCTGAGAAAGGCAAGGGCGATTGATGACCAGAACATTCTTGCAATGATAACCCCAGAAATTCAATCCTTTCAATGACAGAAGGTGACATGAGTCCCAATGAGCTTATCGCTGTAGCGGTACTCCTTTTCAACTTTTCGCACTCTCCTTCGCTTGCTTCTTGAGCAGGGCAGGGCAAGGGCAGCGATGCAGACCAACAACATGTAACACTGCCCCTCCTCTCTCAAGTCTGTTCATCCTTAACTGGCTGCAACATTCGGACCTTCGTATAGTGCCAGTCAGTCGATGTGGGTAACCTTAGGCTTCACCATAGAGTCTTGGCAACAAATCCGAAAGACATAATTGATCTTCAAAATTCTATAGGGATCTTCCCTTTATTTATGTAGCTTCGGGCAGTACCCCTTTCACCTCTGTGGGTTTTACAGTCATACCAGTTGTCCTTGAAATTCCTTGCTCAACATTCTCCTTTCATACGTCGTCTTCGTCCTGTCACTATTTCTTCTGAAACCAATGTAAAAAAATCATTGTGAACCTGCTATGGTGTTGAGTGTGTCATATATCCGTGGGAGTGGGCAAGAGTCTTTCTTTGTCTCATTATTAAACTGGCGATAATCTACACAGAACCTCAGAGAGCCATCTTTTTCTTAAAAAGTACAATTGGGGTAGACAATGAACTAACTGATGGTTGTATCACATCTAACCCTATTTCCTTCAGAATTCCCTCAAATGCCTCATGCAAAGCTAGTGGCAGATGTCTGGTGGCTGCTTTATTTTCCCGGCATCTCCTTTGTCAATGTGGCGGCGGTCATTTTAGTCCTTCCAAGGTCATTTGATCCATGTGAGAAGACATCCCTATTTCTCTGCAGTAATTCAGAGACAACCTTCTCCTGTCACCAGTTGAGGTTTTCTCTTTTTCCTACTAGCAGTTCCTCAATTGCATCTAGTAAAGGACATTCAATTTGTTTTACTAGAAGCTTCTGGAACATTTGGAAGTAGTGACCTGCCTCCAAACCCCTACCACTGCCCCCTTCTCAAGACAAATGGCACTATCGGACAAATTAATAATCTAACTGGCAATCTGTAAGAATTTGAAGAGACCAAAGTCCATGCTACAATGACACTGGCTGGCAGGATGCTACCTTTCTCTGCTTGCTCAATCAAGCCTAAATGTGTGACAAATTTTCCTTGACATTTGCCTGTTACGAGAATTTCACTAGATGCAGGTAGCACATTGGGTCAACAGCAAACTACTGGACAGCTCATTGGCAAGGAGAAAGCCTGCTATGCTGACACCATCAACTCAGTGCTGCTTACTTGTAGCACACCAAGTTGAGTATCGATGCAGCACCCTAGCCTATATGGTGCATCAAGCCCCAAAAATAATTCATCCTCTATTTCTTATATGCATATATATCATGCTCTAAGCTAAAGTCACCAAGCTTTGAGTTCACCCTTCTTTTACCTCTAACTGGTGTGGTCTCGCTTGCCACCATAGTCAAATAGCAATGTTCCATTTTGTCATTGGGTGATAGATGGAAAGGAAGGCCCAAGGATGTCTGTGGTCTTACTACTGTCATGGTCTCCCCAGTGTCTACAATCATCTGGCAAGGAAAATAATTCAAGCTCCCCTCCACCAGTATTGCATCCAAATCCTCTTTCACCGAACGTACCTGTAAGAACATTGAGGCCTTCTCTCAAGCAGTCGCTGACCTTCACCCGCCAAGAGTGGTATTTACAAGGTTTTCCTACTGTGTTGTACTCTCACCTGCCACTTACTGCCTTTTCCCATTGCTGCTTCTGGCTTCTGTTGTGGGTAGTAGGCTCTCGGGTGCCCCGGCTGTCCACATGATCAACACTCGAGCCGTTTAGATGGGGAGCGGCAAAGGTCTAGCACGGACCCTGGAAGCGATGTCCCTAACAACCATTTGCAATTCCTCCGGTGTCTTCTTGATGCTGTCGTCATCATCCTCACTCAACGTCACTGCCCACACTGGACGTTGGGGTGCCGAGACTTGTCTTGCCGACTCCATCTCCAGTGCCTGAACCAGGGCATCCTGCATGGTATGGAGTACAGCTAGATGTACCGCTTGCTGTACCTGCACATTGGCGATGGCATCAATGAAGAAGCCAACTGCAATGACAATCGTAATGGGCGGACATAATTGCAATCCCCTTCTCCACTCCTGGATGCGAGACAACAATGCCGCAGAGCTGCTGGCTATCATCTGAGGTTGCTGTGTTGGTTACGATTTGCAATGCGTACCCAATTTTCTCGACTGCAGGTGTGGTGGCAGTAGCTGCTGAAGAAATTCCTGCCATTCATTAAAGCCTTTATTTTTCTATCTGCATTTTCATTTACTATGTCTAGTTTTCAGTCTACTAAATCACTCACATTAGTTAACTGGCTATTTACACTACTCTTGGCCATTTACATCTTCTCTCAAACTACTCGCACTTGCGCTCACTTGGCTACTTAGCCCCTCAATTAATGCCCGCAGTGCTTCCAGTTCTGCAGACATTTTTCTAGTTAGCTTTCACTGTGGTAGTTTTACAAAAAGGTCTTAATTTTTCTGCATTCCTATATTACAATTAACTCATTAATTTGTAGTGATAGGCAAATTTGTTTTCACAGCTTCGAGTCGAGTCAAGCTGTATGAAACTCGAGTCGTGTCAAGTTCACTATAAAATTTTCAAGTTAAAATTGAGTTTGCCAATGTACACTGGTATAATGCCTGCCCCTTATATAGTATATTTCCAGTTTCTTCACACTTTTAAACCAAACCTTTGAAAAATCACCCCATGTATGACGTTTTTGGTTATTCTCTAATTATGTCATATCACAAGTATTTTATATTTGTGTTAATGTTAAAAAAAAACATTATTTTTAGTTAAACGGAACTGCAACATATATATTACCCGTAAGTTATAATATTTCATTTATAATTATGAATAAAATAGGAGAAATAGTTCTTATGCAAGATGATATTACACTGAGTGCGCACAAATGTGATGTGCATTGTTCGTGCATTTCGCATTTCTAAGTCTCCATGCAAATGTGCACCTAGAAAATTCAAAAGACAGACAGAGCCCTTCAAAGCAGCAACTTGCAGACAGACAATCCTTTTTTTTGTGTAGAGCTGGCATTCCACCCCATCCCCCCCCCCTCACTATTCCTACGACTCTCTGCGCAGTCTAACAAACTTTGACGCTGTGTTTATTCCTAATCACTGATACGGACATTTCTGCTCACATATTTGCATTATATGCCTAATGGCAATCGCAACGACACCTCACACCACATACTTTAATTAACAATTAACATTAGCAACTATATCATACTCTAGTCGGGCGCATAACAAAATTATTGCCTAGTATTTTCGAGTAGGACCCGTTGTAATTTAATTTTGGTTGACCATATTCGGCTTAGTGTTCTAGTATTTTAATCTAAATCCTTTGAAGAAAAATTTAATGTTGCCTATTATGTAAGTTTTTCAATGTTACAATTGTTGAAAATTGGTGGCATCGTATTTAATTTTATCCGTGTTTTCTAGCGGCTTGCAAATATTTGTGACATTTTACGTGCAATTAAATACATTTCAGTAAATGCAGTAATTCTAATTATGGTACTTGCCAATTGCTCCTTCTGATGCATTGTTACCCCTTGCCGTCTCCCTTTCTGTGTGGACGATGTATTTTCCCACGGCTTACTTAAGAATGAGAATGGCCAGAACTGTATGCCAAAATTTTTTGAAGCTCACTGAAAATATATAACTATGCCTTTGCGTAAAAATAAACATGTAGATAATTGAGGACAGAATCAAGTATGGAATATTACGCCATCTGGATTTAAAATGCAATGTATTGTTCAAACTTTGGTGGGGAATTTTTTTCGCCCACTGAACTTTTATATCGTCCCACTTTTTCCAGAACTATAATGGTGCTGAAATGGAGATTTTGAGATAAATAACTACATTAGTGACATCTATTGGAGATGATTTACATTATTCTATAACCGCGAATGTCGCATATTTATTCCATTGTCAATTATAGCAAATTGATTTTTCTCGGAGCTGTAACATTTTCTTTATTTGTTATGCTAAAAGAATGCATGTGGCACATTCGTGAAACTGTATCCCATATTTGTTTTCCTAGTCTATGCAAAAATCACGAATGTGGCACTTTTGCGATTTGGGTTATTCAATACAGACACATTACGCAAATGAGAACACGGTTGTATCAAATTCGTTAATTTCACCTTTAAAATACTAGCTGGCAAGTGAGTTTATCATTTGTGAAACAGTGTTTATAGAAACAATTACATAAGGTATTATGAAGGAAGATACTGGTGCTATTTTCTTCCCATTTTTCTAGTTGGAAATGTGCGATTATTACTTATTAAAGGCTGTTTAAGTTTGAGTGAGCACTTCTAAAATCAACCTTTGAAAAATGTCACTGCCCCTACCTGCATATAGTTCAACGGGCACGATGACTGGCCTGCGCCCAAGAAAGTTGTAAACGACGGAAGGGAAGTAGTTTCATGTCTAAACGTTGAATTAAAAGTGTTCTGTTAACATTTGTAAATATAGAAATTTTTTTCTTTTGCTGTATGATTTTTATTGCTTTTAAGCGTATAAATTAACGAATTTGTAAAATATTTAATTTTCTTAAAATTTTTAATTTCCACTTGACTGACGCATGAATAAAGTGATCAGGTACATGGCAATGTCAAATCTACATATAGTGGAATAATACACAATGTGCATACAAGTAGATCTTACAAACTTTTCATCGTTTGATTTTGGAATCTATAAATTAATTGAACTTTAAGATTAAAAAAATTGGATTTAAAAAATTTCAATTTAATCTGAAATTTTAAGAAGGGCGTTTTATTTTCCACTAATATTACCAGAAGCCATTAGAGAGAATTTAGTGTTCTAATGCTGAGTTACTTCTACGAACCTTTAAGATTTAATGATGAGAAACTTAAGAGTCAGTTCCAATTTTACTCGCGTAAACTATCTTAAACTATCTTTTTGTTTGCTGAGATTTGAAGAGGTGATTCAGTATTCTGTTTCTTTTCAACTGAACATAATTTATTTTGACAGCAATTTTCCTTGGTTTTTTTAATTAATTCAATGTTACACACTGAACTGATGATTTTTCTGATTAATTATAAATGGCCATTATCAAGTAAAAATTTCAATTAATAAAACTTATATTTCCCACACTTATCTATAGTGTTATGCTTCATGTAGAATTTGACGTAGCTAGAGTTTTCTTAGTAAGTGATTTGCATGTTTTGTCATCTTGTTTTTCATAAGAATTGTACAAAATTTTTGTCTAGTGTCCTTGTATGCTAATGCAAAGGGTAAATGTGTCATGTAATTTTGTCTCATGAAAGGTAGCTTTAATACATCAAAATTACTCCAGTGTCAACTTACCTGTGTTCTCAATTAACAATTTTTACATTTCTGAACCACGATTGCCAGTTTAAGTATATTTTCTCATGCCAGATCAGTCAAAGGGATGATGCCGACTAGCATGGCATCATTATCCTCTCTACTAGACGCTACGCACATAGAGAAAGCAAGCGGCACGGTATGAATTTTATTAAATTATCATTTGCATGCCCGACAAAATTCCACACATTCAAAACATAAATATTTTCTATTGTTTACATTGAATATATTTATATTTACCACAACAGCAATAAAAAACNTCTTGTCCGCCATGTTGGATGGTGGTGACCTTGACCCAGTGACCTTTATTCTTAAAAACCCAAAAAATTCGAAAAAATTATGAGAAATTGTTAACAAAATTTATTACTAAAAAATTATTTTTAAATTTGATAAACAATTATTAAACATTTTGTTAGTAAAAAATTATTTTAAAAATGTTATTAAGAAATTATTTAAAATTTATTTTAAAAACTTACATTTCCGGAGCCTTCCTCCCACCCCCATCTTGGTGGGTTTTTTTCGTTTGTCATTTGTTTACATTTTCAACATCTAGGTGGCACTATTTTCTCTATTTCATCACCAGTTGAGCTGCATATTTAGCCACCAGGCAGCAGCCATATTTGATTATGTTTTTAAAGTATAGGTGGTGCTGATGGCGCCCTCCATATTGAATTCTATTTTCAACACATAGGTGGTGTTAATTTCTTGATTCAGTCACCGGGTGAGTTGACGGTACTCATGTTTATAGACATAGGAAAATCTGTATTTTTCCATTGTATAAAAAATAATTCCAATCAACAGTAGTATACCTACATGAATAATTTATGAAAGTGATAATTTTTTGTATTAAAAACTTTAAGATGGTAATAAAAAAAAAGGAATTTTTCATTTTAATGCTAATTAAAGTATCATTGCACCTTATACAATAATTTTTCTTTAAATGCATTTTGTATTTTTAATTCCAAACCGGTTTTTTTACAAACACGGAATAAATGAAACTCGCAATTATTTCCAAAATATATTTTATTCTGTCAAATCTACAACTACTTCATTCACATGTTTTTGATTCATAGTCTTTGTATCAACTAACCCCTGTTATAAACGAAACCAAGCTTTCGTACACTCAAACTTCATGGCGGTGTAGGGTGCGTTTCAGTGCAAACTCCATACAGCAAAGGCGACACCGATAGGCTGGTAGTACAGTGCTGGCCCCAGGAAGTTTCGGCTCATCCAAAGGTACAGGAACTGAGGTTGGTGGTGCATATGTAGATGATGTAGGAGGTGAAGGAAGAGAGAAACAATGGTTATTGCAGTTCATCACAGCAATGATGACGTTTGCAGGATCTCTTTCTTACAGAACTGGCACTGAAGAATCGATGAGCCCTGCAGTTTAACTTTACATGACCTTATATGTTTGCAGAAAAGGTCATTACGGTAGAACATCAAACCACATTTGAAGCAAAATTACCCTATCCAGTTTGTATTCTTCATACATCCATGAATTTCATGACGACGTGCAATGTGTTGGTGTAAAAATGCCTTGTCACAGTAGCTTCATGGATAAGTTTTCTCTCGCGAAGATGGTTTGGCCGATGGGACAAGCTCTGTTGACTATGGTACAGCCAAAGAACCAGGTGGCTGCTGGAACAGCCGAAGACATAGTTGAAGTTGATGGCGCTGCTGGAAGGCTGTCCATGCAATATTCCAACTAGAGTAATTTATAGAGACGATCTGCTCTCCACGACGTCTGCCAACAAACTGAGCTCTCCGTCGCCGTTTATCATCACTGTGACGCTACTCCCTTAGCGCAGGGAAGGTACGGATCCTATGAGGGGCTCTTGTCCTCCCAGTTAGTTATCATTATAGAGACCAGGTTGGGGACAGCTAGCCTGTCCCACCTGGCTGTTTTCAAACTGTAGATTAACTGTGGCAAGCCACAATCCAGTTTTCCCAGTGCTCCAGGGTAGCGCCTGGAGCCTGTACTGTACCCATGCTGTGATTTTCACCTATCTCCCTCTCTGAGGGGGGAAAAGGGGTGGTGAAGTTAATTTTCGCAGAATTTTGAAAATTACAGGACTTTAAGTTTCTGTCGCAAGTCTCTGGCAGGGGGATTGCGACAGTTGATTGATTGAGAAAAGCGGAAATTAGTGCCAAAGTGAATTTCTAATTTAATTGGTATATTAAAATTCCATACACATGACTGGAGTGGTTCGGAAAGCAATGTATTTAATTAATTATGTTAATAAGTTAGTGTTAATGTAGTGCTGAAAAGGTTTCTATTGTTAACTGAGCTCTCCGTCATGAATCTAGCTGCTTATATAGCAACACACATGTCACATAAAACCATGCATCATACCTCCATGTACCCCTTTCACCAGTAAATATTAGCAACCTCTGTCCGGTGTAGGACCCACTGCTCATCCTCCAGGTGTACGTTTTCAACCTCTCCTTAGGCCTCCATCTTTCCACCTATATATCCCGTGGACATGCGTTGACTCCCTTCCTACCCATATGGTTAATGTTTTAAGAATTTTTTGTCACATTGATTATCTCCGTAAGATGCAGGTGAGTTCCGACAACGCACGCCCCAACACGATGATTTTTTTCTGCACAAAACATTTGTAAGCGACAGCTGCTTAAGAGGATGGTAAACTTCCAACGTTGGAAACCTCAGTGTACCAAAACGAGCCAAAGATAGAACATTGACTCAAACAGATAAGCTACAGCGAAAATTTCTTGACACCACCAATAAAAAGTAGGTAGAATCCCCAATGCTGAACCAATGAAAAAAGAATTCCAGATACTCTAAACGACAAAAAAAGTGGCACAGCCATTTAACATTGAAAAGCCTCGTCACATCTTAATTTAAATCAGATTTATAATTACACCGATGAAAAAAAAGTGTTGGCTGAAGAAGCAGAAGTTAACAGCCCACCAAAGAAAAATACATTAAAATTTCCAGGACCAACGACGAAAAATATTCGCAGAAAGATGCAGAAGTATACACCCCACCAACGATAAAACCAAACAATTTCAGGACTAAAGACAAAAAAATGTAGAACCAACAAAAAATATTCACCGAAAGATGCAGAAGTATACGTTCCACCAACAAAAAATACAAACAAAATTTCTGGACCAACAACAAAAAATTGTAGAACCAACGGCAAAAAATATTAATAAATACAAAAAAATCACTGAAATATACACCCACCAACAGAAAATACAAACAATTTTCAGGACCAACAACGAAAAATATTAACAAATACACAAAAATTTGCAGAAGTAAACACCCCGCCAATGATGAAAAAATTTCAGGACCAACGCTGAAAAAATGTAGAACCAACGACGAAAAATAATAACTGAAATATTTGGAAGTATGCACCCCACAAACAGAAAATAGAATCAAAATTTCAGTACCAGCGATGAAAAAATGTAGAACCAACAACGGAAAATATTAGCAAACACAGAAAAAAAAATGCTCACACTGGCACAGAAGTATACACCCCACCAACGAAAAATTCAAACAAAATGACAGAACCAATGCTGAAAAATATTAAAAAATACAGAAAAAAACGCCCACACACAAGTACAGAACTATACAGACGCCAATGAAAAATTTGTCGTCCGAAGCCCCTAACAAGAAAAATACAAACAAAATGTCAGGACCAATACTGAAAAATTGTAGAACCAGCGACGAAAAATATTAATAAATACAGGAAAAAATGCCTGCACACAGCTACACAGACGCCATCGAGGAAACGTAAGTAAACACATTAATCAAGAATCATACAGACATCAGCAGCGAAAAACACCCCCTAGACAGACAAACGGTTAGAACCACCGAGAAAAAATTACCCAAGTACTGTTGCTTGGAAACGAATAAGTAGAAAAATATGACATAAAGATATGAAATCGCAGAAAAACAACAATGAGCGGAAAAATTGAAAGTAATACGACTGTTGCAGAAGCAAAAATAATTTTTTAAATAAAGTGTCACCTCCAGATTTTTTTACGGGTATACGATATTGCCCCTCGCAATTCCGTTGGGAGATAAGCATTGGAACCCCCACCCCCTCCCAGGAATTGACTTAAAACCCTAGTCGGAGGTCCAATATTGACGCAGAACCCATGTGTATGTGTGAACGCGTGAATATTAAATTGCGGAAGCAAAATGGCAAGCACATCTCATTGTAGTGCATCGCATTACCCATTTATGATGACCGTATTTGACACTTGTACATGAGTGTTTTCGACAGGTCGAGCAGCGTATATGGGCTTGTGGAACAATATTGATACGTGTTGCAGGTGTATCAGGGATATATTTTTGTCATAAATTGTCCTGTCAAGAAATGTCGGTTTTGCCACGAGTTCTTCAGTCGTTTCTCATTGCATTTCTTTTATTTTCCATTAATTTGCCAAAAGTTGTATTGTTGGCCAAATTAAAAAATTCTTTCTCGGAATCATTGGTGACTGCGTGATGTTTTGCAGTATTTAAATCTATGTAAGGTTTCAGCTATGTAGTCTGTTCAAATTTGAGCACGCGGTGATTTTTCGTAAGTTCCATCCATGTTCGAGAGCCTGTTTTAAGTTATGGTAACGGACGACGTAATTTACTTGTCTTCCAGGGTCGTTAGGAGCTTTGGTTGTTTCGAGCTGGGCGGGCATTGGTTGACGGGAAGAAATGGTATATTTCTGTGTTCGACGTGCAGGGCCGCGGGGACTCAACATCCACCGCATGACGCTTCACGCACTGGGCCACGCCACCACGGATCCCTTCCTCGACGAACATGTGCATGTCGTCATCGGTTAGAAGCTCTACCTCGACCCCCGTCATTCGCACGCAACATGGCGTCGAAAGCGAACCCTGGCGCGCTGACGTTATGTGCACAATCCAATCAATATGTAGAAATACGCAGATTTCTAATTTTCAAAGACATATGACAGAATTAGCACGTCCGTCTTCAAGTACAATTCTGAATATTCATTTAGACTGGTGCAGGCAAACTCTTGCCATACCTTCTGGGCATGGGCGTATTCTTCGTCGCTGATGCCAGAGTCCGTCAGCTTCTTGTAAAAAGCCTCTTACGGAGGCAGTTGCTGTTCGTCCAGCTTCTCCCAGCTGTCGACATAATCATAGGGGAAGACGCCTTTGCGCGTGACGAGACGCAGTTGGCCGACACTGAAGAATTTTGCGGTGTTGATAAATTGATTTCGAGGCAGGTACTTGGCCAGGAACGCCAGACTTCGGACCATGAACCAGAACGTATCTACAAACTGGATAGAAAATCTGTCTCCCAGCTGCTTAGAAAATGTGATAAATTTTTCTCTCGTTTGTGGAATGATAAAAATGTTTTTCGTGTCGTACCCAAGCTGTCTTACGTCGTAGCTCAGGCTATGGAGGCAAACGACGAGTTTCTTCGGTCGTGCGTGAATGTAGCAGTGCAATAGCAGCACCGTGTCACTCTGGCATTGCTGGTCTTTTCTGCGGGGGCGAGTAGCTCCATCAGCTTCAATGTGGCGTAAATCTCTTTTTTACTTTGTTTTGCCAATATCTACAATTGCCTCCATGAAATGTTTCTCTGCATCTTCCCCCGTGTATAAAATAGGGTCCTGGCTCAGCGTGGATGTTAGTGCTGCAGGGATGTCGTCCACGTGGACGTAAATGCAGAAGCTGTACTCCTCATGCTTATGATAGGCATATGTGTAGGAGCGGCTGGGGTCCGGTTCGCAGGTGTAAATTGGCTTCAGAATGCCCTCAAAATCTGCATAATTAACGATGGGTAGTTTATTAATGTGGTGATAGTCCTTAAATTTTAATATTGGTGGCTTACCATCCTCCCCCGGCAGTGGCATCTCGATTCTGGCTGGGGCATTTTCCTTGCAATATTTTTTTTTGTGATTTTCCAGGCACTGCTGCCCTGTTAGTCCGGATACCCATGATCGCTCGACAAAATATGTGAAGCAGCGCTTGCATATGTGGATTTGCTCAGTGTGGGCCGTCAGCTGAGATCTTATCAAACGCTCGAAATTAATAGTTGGCGTTCCCATCTTCGGCCGTCACCAGCAATAGGTCGAAATGGTCTGGCTTCTTTTTTTTGTCACACGTACGGGGAAAATCTTCTCGTTCTCGTCCAGGGCGTAAATATTCACAGACACTGACGAATTATTTTTTTTTTTTTTTCAAAAACTTTTATTTAGCCTAATGGTGTAGGAAACTGTAGCTCTGAAATATCTCATTTTGTTTCCAGTTCGTGATAGCGGTTGTCGACTCGCTGCGGATTTGCGCCTTCCACGTAACGTGCCAGAAAGGCCCATTTAAAGCACATGTGGTCACGGGTGTTTTGTGGGTTTATGATAGCATACCTATTCTTTACAAAATGTTAATTTTAGTGCGCCATTTTCTCTCACTTCGTCCGTCGGTTGGTTGATTATATTGTTCTTGATGTTGGTCAAATAATTACAAATATATTTTGCTGTGTCACTTGCGTTTTCGACTACGTACGTCTTCAAATTGGCCCCGAGTGCAGTTTCTGCCTCGACGAGCCTGTGAGGTGTTGGCTGGCCAGCGCCGACAACGATTCGGGGTCGTGAAGATTGGGCAGGGGTCTGAACCTGTAGGGCTACGGCCTGTTGGGGAGCCACGTCGAGTCGCGTGCGTTTGGCGGGAGGAGGGGCTGGTCCACTACACTTCGCCATAAGCTCCCTCAATTTATCCGCCCGCGATAGTTCCTTGCCGCATTCTTCACGCGTGAATATACAACACGTGAAGAACCCACAGCAACCTGCAACATGGATAAAATTGCATTTTTTTTTTTGCGTAATACAAATAATATTCAGTTACATACAGTGTAATTCCTAGCCAGCCTAATCTCTCTTTAATGGATTTATATTTTTTAATCCCATATAATATACCCTACATTTTTACAAATACAGAATATGTATTGTTTGAAAGATAGTGCAGTCAATTAAATGAACGGTGCCGATGAGTGATNCGACCCGTTTCACATACTATGAGTGCCACACATACACGCACACACTATCACACCTGATTAAAAAAATTACTTAGATTCAATAGAAGTTATGAAAAGGGGGAAAACTCTTTTTAACGCCAATATCCATATTAAAACAATTTTACGACGTCAACGTCATTCTCACTAGTGGGTAGGCCAGTTTTTTTTTCTCTACACACACTTTCATCGTATTATATATTCTCCAGGTACAAACACATAAAGAAAACGGGAAAATAATTTTTTTAAATCACAGGCCGATTTTTATTATGTTACGATCTCCCGCACACGTAAAAAAAATTTCGGCTACTGATTAACGCAGTTACGTCTAAAGAATTATAATATTTTATCCTTTAAGAAAGACCGTGCAGTGTGAGCAAAAGTTCAGCTCCACTAAATAATGAGCAGCTCGTGTAAGTAATAAAATTTGTGATATATGATGATAGAAAATTAACGCAGCTCAGTGAAAATAAATGGATCTGTACTCACCGACTAAACTGATGAAATAGCTGCGACGTGAAGAAGACTCGACAGCAGTTTGAAGACTGGGGGGNCAATATGCATTAAAAAATCTGAACGGTAAAGGACAAACATTGCTGTAAGGACTCGTGTAGATTTTTTTTTAATTACCTGCGATCGAAATATGCAGTATGAAGCAGGTACTCGACGAAGACAGCTCGTCGTGAAGATGGCACACGTGGATCACACCAAAACGGTAGCTCTACGCTGGGCGAAAACACAGCTGGCGATATCTGTAAACAGAATGATGTAACATTATAGGGTACACTGTGTAATTAAGCGTTTTGGCATACACCCCACCGCGAATCGAACCTGGCTCACTTAAGTGGGAGGCGAGCAATCAGACTACTGTCTCATGGTAAAACGTGTAGGAAGAGAAAACCTGCAAATGTTCTGAAGGGGAAACGATGCGTGTTTTTCAGCCGATGCAAACGTGATGATAAGGCTCGTGCTCCCGAAGACGGGCAGCGGCCATGAGTCCGGGCTCCTGTCGCTGTGATATCGGGCTCCTGTCGCTGTGATATCGGGCTCATGTCGCTGTGATATCGGGCGCCAGACGTTCCCTGACCACACGAATAATTCTACCAAAGCAAAAGATTGGTTCGGGACCGATATTTTTGTAAAAACCTTATGGGGCTCGCCTACCTATGATTATTTCTGACATTTCTGAACTCTAGCCATGCAGTCTGAAACTTTAATACTGCATGTTCGATGACAAATGCATGGCACATATTTACCATGCGTATTTTGAAATACATCGTTTTTATGTGGCATACGATGGAAATCAAACTGCCGAAAGTACGTTTTATTTGTAAAGAAAGCTGCAAGTTTATCGTGTCTGTATTTTTTTTTAACGTGAGCACAATATTTAAAACTGTCTGTACATTTAATCTGAAATATTCGTATGAGATTGCAGCACNTTTTTTTTTAACGTGAGCACAATATTTAAAACTGTCTGTACATTTAATCTGAAATATTCGTATGAGATTGCAGCACCTCTAAATAAAGGAGCGTGTATGCTAGATGTAACTTGCATAAAAAAAAGGTATTTTAAATTATCTCTAACGTAAAGTTTTCATTAACGTAAAAAAGTATTACTGCATATACAAGAAAATTATTTTCCTAATACTTTTGAGAAACGAAGAGGTTTTTTTTACGCTCGTCAAAACAATTTGCGTGACGTAACAATAAGTTTTTTTTTTATAATTAAGCAAGTATTTCGACAATCGAGCTGAGATGAGGCGAGCGTTTCTCCGTTAACGAATAATTTTGAAAACCAATACGTATTTCCTAGCTCCATTATTAAATAGAAACGCATAAATTATTACTGAACGATGCATGTGAGCTGATGACTGCCGTGATGCGAGCGCTCGCCTGGCTGGGTGTGCCTAGTCAACACTGTCTGTTCTCCTGACCTACATTACGGTAAGCACGTACACCACAGCTACACGTCCATTCACTCGTACCAATGCGGAAGGAATAAATGCTTTTATGTATATTTTCATGGAGAAAAACTGTATTAACAATTTATAACCCACAGCATAAAAGTTTTTTGGTCAAGAGCTTTATTTATAATACTCGAATGAAAACATTGATTTTAACAGTCAGATTAAATAAACGAGACACGTTCTTGAAATCATTCGCAAAAAAATTCAAGTTCTAAAAATTTTTCAACAGGATGTAAGGTTAGGGCGTGTCAATTTGGAGGGCAAAAATTAAAATTCGTGATTTTTGTGAATGAGGGGGTCCAAAAATGTGCCTTTTGGTGTGTGATATCCTAATTAAAAAGATTTTTCCTTATTCATAAAGTTTTACCTTGGTAAATTTGCGCTTGATTATAATATATATTGAAATTTCCGAGAAAAAAAAAGGGGTAACTTAATATTAACTCCAACAAAATTTGCTCAAAAAGTGGTTTAATGAGCTCAAACAATTTTATTTATATTTTGTCTTTATTATGATACACTGAAATCACATTGTAAAAAATCTAAAAATCTTCAACCAACAATATTTATGAAATCTTGCTTCGATTCATTCCTAGACATCATTCTTCTGCTTGCTTCCTGGCCTCTAATGAATCCTTCTCGTTTCTCATGAGTATACACTTTGCCAGAAGCCTCTGTTACTTGTTTCACACACCTCTCTATGGACTGTCCATGACATGGCCACTTTGGAACTTGCATTGGCTCTTCAACAAACTTTCTTATTTCTGATATTTTGAGTTTACAAGTAAGTGGAGGTTCATATACTTTTTCTGACAAGTCTATCAGTTCCAAAAGGGAAGTTGCATTTGGATTTACTGCAGGTGTTTTCCTAGGCCGAACAGATAGGTCTCCTGGTGTATCATCATCTTGCTTCCTTAATTCAGTTATCTTCTGGACCCCTGCTTTCCTTTCTTCTTGGTCTTCCGAGCATAAAAGTGTCTGAAGCACCATTTCACTAAATGCGAACCACGATGAACGTTGGATTGTTGGCAAAACAATATCTGCTACTGCCTTCTGCTAAGATTTTAGGAGCTTCAATTGATAAAGAATGTGGCGAGAGCCTTCCACCCAAGAGAATTTCAATTTAATTGTAAACCAGCAGGGATAGTAAACGCCAACAATGTATTCCACAAGCAGTTGTAATGTCTTCAAGTTGTTGCCTTTAAGGCCATGTTTTGAAACCCATATGCGACAAATCCTATTTGCAGTTGTTAACCACCGAGAGTGGCTTACAGGACCAATTTCTAGTAATGCCAGATCAATTGGAACTACACCTGTCCTTATGGCCTGAGTTATCCTGTAACCATAAGCCTGATATGTAGAGAGATCTTTGACAACAGTGTCACTCAATGGAACCAAAGGCTCTGGAAAGGATATTCTGACAAATGAGGGATTGATTTCAAGTTCTGTTGCGGCATCAAGCATGTTGCCAATCTTACCACTCCACTTGTTGTTAGACAAAAATTTTCCATCCAACTCGGTGATCAAGTGCCGCAATGGTAGCTCATTAGTATGAAGGGCACACACCAACCAGATGAGTTTACGATTCAGGTTTACCTAAACCCAATGCATGACCCCTCCTTCCCAACCAGTGATAACATTCGTTGAGTCACCACCAATAGCCTGCAAACTTTTATCAATGCTGTTTTTCTTTAAAAAAAACCCACAAGATGGTTTTAGCAGGTTTACTTTTCGTTAAGTCTTTCTCTGGAGTAAAATGGCAAAGATACCTTCCACCTGGCTCACTGCAAACAGTGTAATGCTCTTCTTTCACAATACTTGGAAACTGATGACTTGAGTTATCTGCCTGTAACAGAACTTTAGTGAAATCTTGGCGTCCATCAAAGAAGATACATTCAATATTGCCTGTCCTGCATCGAGCATGAAATTCTACATCAAGTGCTTTCATAACTTTTTCTTGTGCCCTTTTTACTTTATTGTGATCAACCACAAGTCTCCTGTCTCCTCCAGTAATTAATCCAGCATCCAAAAATGCAGCTGTTGTAATGGCAGCTGTAGCATGTAGACCGACACCATACCTAATACTTTGCAATGCAACATTGCGCAAATGTAATGTATTATATTGACTTGTACTTGAAGTAGAAGGTACGTCAGAATCATCACATGGAATTTGCAAAGGATCTTCACATTCTTCATCTCTAACATCAGTTGGCTTTTCATCTTCGTCGGAGAAAAGAACTTCATCTGGTTGTAATGTTAATTCTTCCTTCTTTTTCAGCTTATATTCATAAATTCTTCTTAATTCATCTTCTTGCCTCTTCTGCTTTTTAATTTGTCTTCTGTGCNGTTTCTTCTGCTTTCTAATTTGTCTTCTGTGCTCAGGTAAATCTGGTAATCCAATTTGATGCTGTCCAACAGATCCAACCTTCTCACTTTGACTATTAATAAACACTAGTTCTTTGACAGGGATCTTCATATCCTTAGAACAAGAGCAGGAGATGTGCACTTCATGTTTACAGTCGGCACCACCTGGACATGGACCCTCAAATTCTGGACATAGCTTAATCTCACACTTGCAATTGAGGATGTCAAAGAGCTTGTCTAACGTTGCTATGAAAGCCTCTTTCACTTCCAGTTTTCCTCTGCCAAGTGATATGTTTTTGGCCTTTTCCCAGTTTTCTTCTATCTTCTTCAGGACTGTGACTCTTGAATTTAAAATTGGCACCACAGAACAACTGTATGCTCGCTCCCACTGTTCAAGCACTTTTGAATAAATATCCTTTGCAAGAGTGGCTGCTGGGTAATTTGTGACATTCTCTACACTCTGTTCTCTTAGCAAAAGACCATATCTTAGAACGCCACGCAGAGTTGGGAGTTCGGAAGGCAGCATTTCTCGACCAGTTCCAATGAAGTTACTCATGTGAGTGGAAGTTGCCAATATTGTCTTCCTTTTACTAGCCATGGTTCCGAAAAAAAGAAAATGTAACTATTTGTATGATATTAATAAAAATTAATTAAAAAAACACCCAGCTGCAAATGAGTATTGCTAGTTTAAACACTTTTACGAGTGGCATAAAATATTTTTACAGATGTCATAGTATAATATATGTATATTCTTAAGCTTAGAGCAGAAGTACAAACAGAAATAATGATAAGAAGGCACTTCTTAAGAGAAGACAGTTTGCTGCGAATTTTACAGGAAACGTGAAAATATCACGAAATTGAAGTACCTATTTACCAAGCAAACCGATGTAATTGCCAGTTCATGTAAATATATTTGTGAATCGCTAACCAAAATACAACTTTTTAAACCCCCTCATTTTTTGAAAAAAGGAAGTCAAAAAATTCGACACGCCCTAATGTAAGGTACTTACCTCCGAACTGAAGGAATGTTGATGGACGCAAAAAAAGTCACTGAAAGCTGGAGAAGGCTTGGAAACGCACGAAGCTGATTCACAAGACAGAATGGGAGGAAACAGGCTCGTTTCCAGCTTATNTTCATGTAAATATATTTGTGAATCGCTAACCAAAATACAACTTTTTAAACCCCCTCATTTTTTGAAAAAAGGAAGTAAAAAAATTCGACACGCCCTAATGTAAGGTACTTACCTCCGAACTGAAGGAATGTTGATGGACGCAAAAAAAGTCACTGAAAACTGGAGAAGGCTTGGAAACGCACGAAGCTGATTCACAAGACAGAATGGGAGGAAACAGGCTCGTTTCCAGCTTATATTGTTTATTAGTATGATATTGATGTATTCTTCCGCGGAATCGGTGGGGATGTCGTTTCTTCTCACCGCGTATTTTCGTCCATGAAAAGAAAATAGTCCGCAGTCATTATTTTAAAAATATAATTACAATTTTTTTTTCGTATAAAAGAATAAAAACCTAACAAATTAATTAATCGATGGTTTCCTTCATTACGTAAATTTTGTAGTTTTTCCAATATATGGTTTTTGTAAAAATATATATTTTAATCGATGAATCTCAATATCCCCACCACTGATGGAAGGCAATCCCCTGAAGGCGTGTCAATCGAAGCGATGAAAGGTGGCGGGAGTGCAAAGTGCAATTCCCTTCGCAGCCAATGGGAGATCGACGCGTGAGGGGAGTGCAAAGTGCAAATTCCTTTGCGGCAAATGGGAATGGGATTTGTTCATGGTACAATGTTCCGTCTCCCTTGCAGCCAATGGGAATTAGATTTTGGTTGCAGCCAATGAGAATGGGATTTGGTGAGGCCATGTAGGCGTGTCTGAAAATGACTGATTTCCCTTCAAAATACTACAGACAGAACGTCATATTTTCTGACTTCTGGGACACAGTTCAAAGACAAGCTCTGCTAGAATTTTTGACTCGGTACAGACTTACCTATTCAGTGCAGAACCAATATAAACGGAATATTCAATATTAATCAGTCAAAAAATTATTTTCAAAAAGAAGTTACAATAAAAGCTAAGAAAACTACGTGAAACTGATATATTTTCCACACCTTGAGATGTACACATAATTTGCAAGAATAAATCTTAATTTCTACCAGCCACAGTTACATAAGAAGTAACACTCGGGATATGGGCTTGATCTGTGTAGCGTCCATAAAAAGTAGACTTTTTTTCCTCAGGTGTTCAACGTACATTTTACCAGAAATATTTTTTTAATTGCTGTTAAAGTATTGTGTTAATACGCTCGTTATCAAAGCCACAGACGAGACAAATACAATTATTAATTGTTTTCATTAGAGTAAAGAACGTCTTCCTTTCTCTCTCCAGGTTTTAGTGAGTCATGCGTGCATTTGAATTATGATGAAAGGATACCTTGTGCAAGGCTATAAGTTTCGAATATGCTTTTCCGTCACAACGAACACGGAATAAAATTATTCAGGATTACCCATGTTTCATAATATTGTAATTATACTTTTTTAGAGAAAAAATCCTGAAAAATCTACTTTTTTTTTTTAAATTTACCAAACATACTTTTTACTATTTTACTATGCATGTTTTTTTATGGCGAGAGAATTAGCGCATATATTTTTATAGGGAGTGCGTTAGCACGAAACAGGTTATGAATCGAGGGTGCAGGTCTTAATTTTGTTTTAAAGGAATTATGTTTTATAAGAAATAAAAGTGTTAGGAATGTGTGTGACGGGTGTTTTATTTTTTGAGGAATGTTCTCTGATTGTCCCCACCAGTATGTTCTGTTTGTCCCCACCAGTATGTTCTGTTTGTCCCCACCAGTATGTTCTGTCTGTTTTTTTCATCAATCAGTATGGTAACGTGTATATTTTTCATCCAGCAGTATGGTAACGTTTATATTTTTCCCCAAGTGTCAAACCTGGATGCCCTTGTGTATTTTCGAATGGGGTAAAGACAAAAGTGTGTTTTTTTTTTTTTTTTCGATGTGTTAAAGTTTGTATGATAAAATAAATACGCATTCGTGAATTATTTTCGTAATTTATTAAAGTTTACGTGATAAATGAATACGCAATCGATCTCTGTTGGAATAATAAATGTAACGTAGGTAACATGTAAGTCACTGTGGTCGAACGAGCTGCTCGCTCCTTCCCAGGCTTCAGGAGGCCGCGCGCAGTCCACAGCTGTGTTGCAGGAACAGCAAAGTACAACTTATGCAAGCTGCCAACTCGTGAATACCGCAAGTGTAACCAACCTTAACTCCAGCTGTCTCTGCTGTTGCTTTGCACGTCTAAAGATAATTTTTGAGGCTGCCTTCATTTGCAAAAGGTTTTACCCCTAATCCTTAATTTATTTTTAACTAATAATTATGTTCATACACGTAAAAAATATACATTATTTTAGTGGTGGTGGGGGCTGAAGTCTCATTAAATATTGAAATTCAGTTTGAAGAAGTTTTCTNACTGGTGGTGGGGGCTGAAGTCTCATTAAATATTGAAATTCAGTTTGAAGAAGTTTTCTTTAAATTATAACAAAACTTATATAATTTTTTTCTTTACAAACAGTATTTTTTTTTAAACTTACGTAAGCAGAAAATAACTCAAGATTTAAAAAAAAATTAACACATTTATGTATGCACACATTACAATATTATTCTTCTGCATGGCAAAAAATACAAGAAATACTTTTTTTTTTAACGAGTTTTGTCTTAGTCATGGCATTACACACGATATGTTTTTTTTAATGTACCATGGGTTATCNCTTTTTTTTTTAACGAGTTTTGTCTTAGTCATGGCATTACACACGATATGTTTTTTTTAATGTACCATGGGTTATCATAACTCCACGATCTTAGGGCTTCGGAGTTGCACGAGGCACAGAAATGCCTTTGATTTTTGCACTCGTGAAGTTTTGTGGCGTACGTCTCGACGAACTGTCGAAAAGGCGGGCAGCAGCGCTGCTCGTGAAGGCTACGACGTTCGTTCCGATGGGGCACGCATTGCGAATCGCCGACTCTTGGCGTCCTCCAATCACGAACACTGGGTACTTATAAATTACGACTTCTACCAATACGTTGGGAATTCTGTCATAAGGAATATTTCCCTCGTCCCACCTTAGTCCACGCGTTTCCTACGTCTGTACGCGGTACGCCTGTTGCGTGATGCGGTCGAGGTGCTGCCATGGACACGGCGGTAAAAAAAAGTGAAAATTTTGATTTCCTCGACTTTGTCACTGTACAAGATGGCAATCTGCTTGATGGTGTACAAGTCCAACAAGCAAAAATATTAGATGTTTCAAAACATTTTTTTTCACTAGATATTTTTGTTATATAAAAAATTGAAGTTCCCATGTACACTGAAAAAAAAATGTTTCTGGAATTTTTGATTTATTTATCTAAAACTTTATCGAGGTCCATACACATCGGGCACCTGTGTTCTTGGTTGGCTTCCTCGCCGTCGTCGTCTCGTGCTTGCCAGTAAATTTCTTGAAGGGGTGCATCTTCCACAGATACAGCTTGCGAGTAAATGACTTTGACGGGGGC
>NQII01002531.1:214041-252825 GCA_002778355.1 Clitarchus hookeri | reverse complement strand
ACGGACGCAGACGTCGCGAGGACTGCTCGGCGGGCCTTGCACCAGCCCCTGCGATGCGGCGTGTCGGGGACCGAGGTGATGCAGCCCTCTAAACACTCCTAGCACGGTAGGCAATCCCGTTGTCTTCGTTCTGATCTAGGTAGGCCGGCAAAGAGGTACTTGATTACAGTCGAAATTTTGTGAAGTGCGTAGACCAGGAGAAATTCTTTCGGCAGGTACGGCAACTCGTCCCGTTTGTCCAAGGCACTAAGCGAGTGCACCCTTCCAAATGCTAAAATGGCCGAAAGGATTTTATGGTCTCTCGGACATCACGCGTACATTTTTCATTTTTAAGAGCGAGAAAATGACTGCTTTCTCGAGAGGGTTTGGGACGCGCTTCATAAAGAGTTTAGGAAAAAAAAATAGTCCGTTTGTGATTAAAGTATGCCGCTGATTGGTCGGAACGAAGGTTTTCGAAAACGCACGAGTAATTAGCCAATGAGAGAGATTGTCACGTGACGTGGTTAGCCAATGAGATTCATTGGAGGGGATGGAGGGGGGGTCGAACGAATGCAAGTAATTGGGCAATTAAATACATTGGAAGGTGGTGGAGCGAACGCATCTAATTGTTCGAACGAAGGTGAGTAATTAGCCAATGAGAATCATTGGTGGGGGTGGAGGCCTGCCGACTAATTGGTCGAGCGAAGATGAGTAATTGGTGGTGGGGTGGGACAATTGGGCAATTAAATAATATATTGGATGGGAGAGTGGTGATGGTCAGTCGACTGGTGGACAAGGTGCGGGGGGGCGGGGCCTCCGAAAATGTAAGTTTTTGTAAAATACATTTTTGATCAATAGAAATTTAATTATTTTAATAATATTTTAATAATTTTATAAAATATTTTTTTGTAATTTTTAATAACAATAATTTTTATATTAATTTAATTTTTGTTTTTTTTGGGGGGGGGTTTAAGGTCAAAGGTTAAGGTTACCGATATCCAGTATGGTGGACAATATGGCCGCCGGGGAACTGGAATGACAGCATGAACAGCTCCGATGCTCCAACGCCTCACGCCCTTGCGCCCAAACATGCATAATCATTCTACAGATAAGTGCACAGACACGAAATGGCGTGGCGGTTCCTTTGATGTGGACGAACCCATTCTCTGATTGGCTGACTCTGGGTACGGGTCTTGGGTCTACTTGGCTACTGCATGCTTGTTGCTGGCCAGTGACGTCATTTTGCTGGCGTGTACGGCTGGAGTGTGCTGTATAAGCAAAAATTTTGCCTCTGTATTAGTAAGTAATCTGTGACCCTAAACTGCAGTGGCTTAGCCAGAAATTTCTCAAAAGAGTTGTTCACTGGCTGAAGGGAAGGGAGAGAGGGTGGGAGTCGTGGTGGTGTAGTGGTCAGACTAATCGTCTCCCGCCTGGGCGAACCGGGTTCTATTCACGGTGGGGTTGCTCCCGGATTTTTTCATGTGGAAATCGTGCCGGACGATGGCGCTGGTCGGCGGGTTTTCTTGGGGATCTCCCGTTTCCCCCGCCCGTGCGTTCAAGCGACGCTGCTTCTTATTTACCCCACTTCACCCTCGTCTCTCGACTCCACTTCACACTCCACATGCACATATTAGGAGAGAAATTACTTACTAATATAATGAAATACATTATATCAGAACTAAAGAATTATTAAAACTAGAATACTAACTGATGGCAACTTTAGTGGAAAGGGGAGAAGTTACAACCCTTATATCCCACCCCCACCCCCGGTGTGAAGTCAAGGGAAACTGAGCGTATTGCGACCACTCTCACTGGCGAGCTGCGAGGCGTTTATTCATTGCACGTGTGTAGTGACAGTGGTAAATCACAAAACATTTTTAAGGCAACATATTCTTCGAAATACTGTAGAGTCCTCCCTTTGTGATTGTAGACGGTTTTTTTTTTCTAAACGCGATTGCCTAACGTCCTTTTGAACTGTGTTGCAGCACAGAGTATTTAATTGTACAGATGTGAAACATCTATTTATTCCGCAAACTCCAGCCGCACACGCTACCAAAAATGGCGTTACTAGCCAGCAAAATATCGGAACGCCGTTCGCCAATCAGCGCCAGCCAGCAGCCCAGCCAATAGGGAATGTTCCGCAGCATACAGTAGCCAATCAGACACAAGGGCTGTTGCCAGAGGCACGAGCAGCCAATCGGAAATAGGGTACGCCCACATCCAAGGCACCGCGACGCCATTTCGTCTGTGTGCGCCTTTCTACTCTGTGGTTGCAGCATGTTCAAAATACGGGTTCCCTTGACGAAAATATTAAACGTGTCCCCAGTATGTTTGCCTGCGAGAAGAAAACATACCCCAGGCAAAGACGCATGGCTATGAATATTATTTTGGAGCCCACTAACATCGTTAACCCTTAACTGATATGGTTGATTAGTTACTGAACTTGTATGGTATGTGTCAGAATTAACCTGGCAGTTTTGTATTTTTTTGCAACTCTTGTCTCATTAACCTGAAACATGGGAAAATTGACAACAAACTAATGTGCTGTATAAGGAGTTGATCCACACCATACTAGTTAAGGATTAAAACTGCTTTTTCAGGCCTCTGTATCTTAAAACATACACTGTTAGAAAAATTGGCCGTAAAATTACGGAAAGTACCGGTCACAAATTATCCAGACACCTTCCTGAAATTACGGACTCTTCCGTTTTTTTCAATAACGTTTTTGCCGTAAACTTTACATAAAATTCACGGAACGTGTCCATAAACTTTCAAGTTTGTTTTTTTAATCTGCTCTTTTTAAGGGGTAACCAAAAAAAAGTTTTACTTTCGTTATGTGGTTGTTTCACTGTGTATAAAAACGAATATAAAAAAGTTTTAAAAAATGTTGTCCTGTAGCGGGATTTGAACNGATAGTCCAACACCTTATCAAGTCACCTATCACGCGCTGTACTGTAGTAAATTTGAAATTATTGCGTAATAACACTGTGTACCTCTCTTAGTTTCTAGTCATGTTTGAGTGTTTGCGAGTTTGTTTTTTATTTCGGGCTTACAAGCAGGGGTAAGAAAAATGTTTTTTTTTTCCCGTAATGTATTTCACTGTGTATAACCGAGAAATTAAACAATGTTAAATATTGTCTCCTGTAGTGTGATTTTAACACGAATCAAAAAATTGACACTCAATAACTCGAACCACTCACCTACCACACCTTTACACGAAGTACTGTATTTCGTAATAATGGATTTTACATGAAAGTGACGAAAGCGCCTCTCTTAGTTTCAAGTCGTGTTATAATGCTAGCTATTTTGTTTTATTTGCGGTTTATAAAACGAGGTTACGGAAAAAATAATTTTATTTTCGTTGTGTACGTATTTCATTGTGTACATAGAAGGTTTTGTCCTGTGGAGGAATTTGAAAAAGAATCAAAGAATTGGCACTCTATTACACGAAGTAGTATTGTGAAAATGGGGTATTATCGTCATTGTTCGTGTCTCAAAATCGAAGCCATAAGAATACGAAGAGCTTCCGTATTTTATATTTACGGAGTTCATTTCCGTTATTAGTCATTATGGAGTGCCTTTCCGTAAATTAACTCTACATCTCCGTAAATCTTTCCATAAATATACAGAAATTTCTAACAGTGTACTGTCCGGACGCTAGTGAAACTACGACACGATCCTGTATTGAACCTTACTATATATAGACTTTCCTTCAATAAAATGATAATCACCGCTACAATTCCCATAGGTACAAGCCGTACAAACGACACGACGAGAACACTGCAGGCAGTTCAGAGGTTTGCGCATAGCGGTGATTGGGCACTGGATGGGCGTGTCAGTGTGGCCTTTATCGCTCCCTTGCATTTGGCTTTAGACGAGGAAAATACCTCCAGGTAAGCGAACGCCGTTACTTTTCGCAAACGAATCACAGAACTTTCGCTATCAGAGTACTAGAATTCTTGTTAGCCCGTCGAAATGAGGAAATTTATTCGCACACAGGTAGGGTTACAAAACTCAAAAGAATTGAGGAGGGTATTCATTCTGTAAGATGAGAACTTTTAATTAAAATGTATGACAATGCAATTTCATTAGTGCCGCTAATTATTTTTACTGAAGAACCACACATTATTTTTTTTCGCTTATACATTAATCTTAATAATGTTGTACGAATAATTCAATCAAATTATTAGCAATTCAAGTAAACCATTTTCAAAAGTTTATTTGATAGCATGAAATCTGTATGTATAAAAATGTTGTGTCCGTTTGTTCGGACGCGTATAACTCCCAAAAAAATCAACCAATTTTCATTCTGTTTTTTTTTATAAGCCTTCCTTTCGTTCCCACGAGTGTTTGTGCACCTTTCTTTTTTGTCTGTATTGCCTGCAAAGGTACTAAAATCTGCAAAAAGCTCATTTTTACCATGCTTTCGCGTCAGGAAGCGCCTTTGTTGACAGCTGTTTGTTTAAACATTTCAGTTTGTTGTTCTCAATGTTTTTTTTTTACATATATACATATACTTATATATACATATAATTTTTCAATTAATTTCACAGAGATGAATAGAACCAAAATATGTTATGCCACAACAACGCGTGGCCGGGTAAACTAGTATAAAATATAAAATCTAATCAACAGGGAAATAAACTTGTATACCTATAATTGTTTTACAAAACAAGACTTTTGCGACACACAGTGCAGTACGAAATTGGATATAAATCAGAAACAAAGAAATGAAAACATAATTTACATGTTTCATCAAAGAACATACGGGCGCATAACAAATCCTGAAAAAGGAGGACGTTTGCTGGAGGTCTATTATCTCTACACACAAGTGACAATGATTTACGAAAAGAATAAGAAAAGCCAGAAATTAAGGATTGCAATGCAGTCTTCCCCGCGATAAATCATTGTTCTTACAGGCTGTTCACGGTAAAGTGAGCTAGGGTTCCAAACCCTAGTTGCTTTTTTCTATAAGCCGTTTTTATCCTTCCACAACTTTTTAAAATAAATATTGCCATTGTAAGTAATAATAACAATGCATATATTTCACTGGACTCGAAAGTTAGTGTGTAAGGCTACAATAAAATACATTTATTGACTATTGTTCAATATTAGAGGGCTTCAAAAGGTGCTCGCTTTACCGTGAATAGCATATACACGTGTAGCGTGACGTCAACTGCGTAAATACCTTTTAGTGGCTGATGTAATACTGGAAGTATCTAGACACAGTATAAGACACCGACATCTGAATGGTTCTTGCAGTGGGGTAAGTGATTGAATCAACTGTTACTTCAAATCACTACTGGATTCCAATTCACAAAACCTCACCGACTGTTTTCTTCGTATATAAAACTTGCCGCTTCCGTCCTGTTGAGGTATTTGCATTTATAAACGTTGTATTGTCCTCGTTATTCGTTTATTTGGTTGGCCGTCCTGCCGTTTTTGTCGCTTTCCATTTTGATAACTTACTTCCATTAGCAGGATCCTCTGTGTTGTTATTTGCGTATCTGTTGGCATCAGCCAATGAAGACTTTTCGTACGTGTGTTCTTGTGATCACATACCTGTAAGCTATTCGCGGTAATTTAGGATTTTTTAAGGCCCTCCAAACAGATACAAACCACTAATAAGTACATTTTATCTGGAGTCTCAGACTTCAACTTTTGAGAGTAGTGAAATGTATACACTGTGTTTATTAGTCACGTGGAAATGTTTATATTAAAAAGTAGCGGAAATATAGAAGTTCGCTGGAAGGAAAAATTTAATAAGGCTTTAAAATTTGCGAAAATTACCGTGAATAGTCTATAGTTTCCTGCAACTTATGAAAAACGTATGTCTGAAGTAAAGGGGTTTGCAAAAAGTTAAGCAGTAAGCGTTAACAAGTAAATTCAGCAATGAGCAGTACGCAGAAAGCATTATAAAATTTAACTGACACAGTAGCGATGTTACTACTTAAGTTCGACCAATAGAAACACATCTTAGTGTGTGATATATTCGATCACAATGAAAATAGTGGTTTATTAACAGTATTCGTATTTTTGTTTTTCGGCAGTTGATTTTTCAAAGCAAATGTAAATTAATATTGTAGTGCATAATTTGAAATAACAATTTTGAAATATTTTCATTGAAATGTATGCTTATCGGTGGTTGGCTAAACTGAAAACTTCCGAAACATTTCCGCTGCCGTAAGCAGTACCAACCAACTCCATTGTGTTAGACTAAGTTCAATCCAATGTGTTGGAAAAATTTATATTGCTTACGTCTTAAAGTCGATTCACGATCAATTTCGTGTAGTGTAAGTAACGTCCGTATAGAAAGTTAACGAAAATAAGTGGTCCATAGTGAATGTACTTGTCTTCTGTTCAACCAATCACACACGACTAGAAATTAACTCGATTATGGTGAAATGTTTATTAAATAGCAAATATCATGTATAGGCTGTTCACGGTAAAGTGAGCTCTTTTGAGGCCATTTTTTATCCTTTAACCACCTTTTAAAATAAATATTGCCACGTAGGTAATAAACACAGTGTGTATATTCCACCGCACTCCGAAGTTAATGCCTAAGGATAAAATAAAAGATTATTGTTTACTATTATTCCAAATGATAGGACTTTCAAAAGTGCTCACTTAACCCGTAAATAGCCTATAATTAATTTTTTTTGTATTCTCTTTCTGTCAGTAATTGCACAGGAATTGTCAATCATATAACACAAAGCATGACTATACAATACAAAATTTAAATACATTTAATTATTACATGCAATTTGCATTTTTTTAACTGTGTAAATGTAAATAAAAACGTGATTTTTCTTTCATAAATAAGATATATACTATTAAATGCAATAAGTTACTCTTATTCTTCTTTTGTCCTTCAATTTAATTGGTTGAGGGCCTTACACGTCACGTACGCGATGACCATGAACCGTTCAGTAAAATTGTACCTTCTTTTATTCTGATACGTACACGTTTTTCATTATAAAGGGACCTTCACTGCTTACTAAAAGCTGTTCACGATAAAGTGAGAACTTTTGAAATCAACTTCGAAAATGCCACTGCTCTTATCTGCATATATTTTATCGGGAATACTGACTGGCATGCGTCCAGTTAAGTTGGTAACCACAGAGGGAAAGTAGTTCCATGTTTTAACATTGAATTAAAACTGTTAGATTAGCATTTGTGAATACTGAAACTATTTCTTTTGATTTCTGTTTTTGTAATGCCTATAAGTGTAAAAATTAACGAATTTGTAAAACATTTACTTTTCTAATAATTTCACAGTTTCACTCGACCAACGCATGAATAAAGTTGTGAGGCCCATGGCAATGTTCATTTTACCTTTAGTGAAAGAATACACTATGCGCATACAAGTAGATATTAAGCAGCGTTAACAAAAGTGCTCCGTTTACCATGAACAGCCTATGAGTTTTTTACTGTATAACCCCCTTAATAAATCGTTCAAAAAAAGGAATTGTAAGTGGCCGTTAGTGGCTTTTTTCCCCTCACCAGACGTCTCCTCGAGTGGGGAAGAGCGAGGGAACGAGAGTGAGAGAGCACGAGGCAGATGTGGGAAGCGGCAGCTCGTTTGTGTTTTGAGAACAGAAATCGAGGGGGGACGAGGGTGCATCTTATTATAAGCTCCCCTCTCCCTTTACCACTTCCACAGCAAGGGGGCCGAGACAAAGAACTTCGCAAGGTCAGCTGTGTCGCGCGTGCTGGTAGGGTCGTGAAGAGGTGCAAGCGAGAGATGGAGAGTGAAACACGAGTGGGAAGAAGAGGAAGCCTTTGAAAAATTGTTAACCAATGGGCAGAGTGTAAAACTTCTTCCGGACAGCCAATTAAACCGGGGTCGCCGGACAGTTCCCGAGTCATGTCGGCTTGGGCGGTGGGAGTGTGAGACGTCACACGCGGCCCGCCCTGGGAGAGTCAAGACTTCGACCAGAAAAGTTGATCACGATTGGTTTTTTTTTTTTTTTCCATGAATCGTAAACAAAACTAGAACAATAAGACGTGAGTTAAGNGTAAACAAAACTAGAACAATAAGACGTGAGTTAAGGCGCCCTACAAGTGAGTGTTGGGCGGCTCTTAACAGCGAGATCTTGACAGCCGATGAGGGTGAAGTGAGGTGAATATGGAGCAGCGCTGGAATGAAGGGTCGGGGTAAACGGGAGATCCCCGAGAAAAACCCGCCGACCAGCGGCATCGTCCGGCAGCATTTCCATATGCGAAAATTTAGAGTGAACTGGCCGGGAATTGAACCCAGTTCGCCTCGGTGGGAGGCGAGCATGCTAACCGCTCAGCCACCATGGCCCAACTCCTACGGTGAACACGGAACTGCGCTACAGCGTATTTGAAATCCACGTCTTTGGGCGTCGGAACTTATTCTGTTGAAGATATTTTGGAGTATCTGGATCCCTGCTTATGATAAAGTCGTCCCTTTCCAAAATTTTAGTCTGCGACACTGTTTAGTATTTATTTACTCTTTCTCTCTCTCTCTNATGATAAAGTCGTCCCTTTCCAAAATTTTAGTCTGCGACACTGTTTAGTATTTATTTACTCTTTCTCTCTCTCTCTTTCTCTCTGGGACTGCGGTGGCTGAGCGGTTAGCCTGATCGCCTCCCACTAAGGCGAACCGGGTTCAATCCCCTGCCGGGTCACTCCCGGATTTTCGCATGTGGGAATCGTGCCGGACGATGCCGCTGGTCGGCGGGTTTTCTCGGGAATCTCTGGTTTTTTCCCGCCCTTCATTCCGGCGCTGCTCCATACCTTGCTTCACCCTCATCGGCGCTCAAGACCTCGCTGTTAAGAGCCGCCCATATCTCTTCACCCTCTCTCTCTCTCTCTTACTCTCTCACACGCATAGACACACAAGCTGTTGTATGTAATTTCTACAGAAATTTTCCGCAAGCGTGAAAACTTATGGCCTTTTTAAACATTAAACGTAGCAAATAGGCTGTTTATGGTTATTTCATTAATTTTAAAATCGAGCTTTTAAAAATGTCACTGCTCCTACCCGCATAGTGTTTATACATATGCACATATAAAATACGTATTAGGTACTTTTCATCACTAACTAAGACATGAAAACACAAAAATTTCTTACCACAGTCTTTAATCCTTTCAGACTCTCGTGAATGTATGGCTTCCAAAGTTGCGAATGAGCAATATTGTGGTGCTGGGTGCCGTACTTAAGCTGAGAAAGCTTTAGCTTCATTATCAGAACCAATGAACTAATGAGCTGTAGGGTTTGTGTTTGGTGATAGTAATGCGAACTAGTCATAAGCTAGATAAGAGCAGTAGCGTGGTTTACGAATCACTTACCTACAACAAAGATCATTGTGCACTGAGCTTTGCAGTGTAGGCCTATAGTGCCGACCAAATATTATCTTTCCTGGCATTATGCATGCAATATTGTGTACACCGAGTCGGAAATGGGTTAAAAACAAACTCAGGATAAACAGTTCTAATACTATCAATTAAAACATTTTTAAATAACCTGCCAAACTCTTTGAACTGTCTCTAAGCTGCCTAGCAGAAGCACTTATATTTAATTCATAGAACTTAAAAATTAAATTTTCCCACATATTTTATTTTACTGTAAAATTGCCTCTACAGCTACCAAAAAAATTTAAAAAAGTATTAAAAATATTCGAATTAGTCGTCCAAATTTCATAAAGTCGTACATCTACATTTATATCTTCTCTGAAAAATGTGTGTTGTATGCCCTATAAAATCACCAGATCCTCCACCATAATCTGATTCTATTTTTTAGGATATAGCCACGTTTCACATATACCTAAATCTGTGCCACAAAGATTGTGTTAAGCACTTCGGACAGCAGAGGGGACCACCGTTGGCGAGATCTTGTAGCCTTAAGTATTTTGGAACCGCAAAGTTCCGGGTTCGAATCACGGATAAGTATATCCTTTGTATGTTGGTTTTATAAATCGATTATACCGCAAAAAAAAACCTTCAGTAAACTTTTAAATTTTCTGAACACTTTCAGACCCACTCTAATTTGTGTATCACGTGTTGCAGACAAGAAATTTTTTTGATGTGTGTTGTACTTACGATGATACAACGCTTGTTTCGTTGCCACAACCAATGAACTATAATAAGCTTCGTGTTGTGCTGTAGTATG
The DNA here is from genome assembly GCA_002778355.1 of Clitarchus hookeri. Classification (NCBI taxonomy): domain Eukaryota; kingdom Metazoa; phylum Arthropoda; class Insecta; order Phasmatodea; family Phasmatidae; genus Clitarchus; species Clitarchus hookeri. Next base: position 242,708 of record NQII01002531.1, on the reverse strand, counting down.
TAATATGAACCGTTCCTAACTTAGGCCAGCAGCACGGTTTATGAATCACTTGCCCACATGAAAAATCATTGGGTATTGAGAATAGCAATGTACAGCACTGGTCAAAAATAACCTTCCTCCATGTGCGTAATGTACAAAATTGTGTATACTGTGTCTGAATTTGTTAAGCTACTCTGGAAAATTTAACAAATGCCAGGCTGCGAATAAGCCTGTTGAGAGCCACTCCTATACAAAGCTGGGGACTTCACTACCCATTTCACTCATTCCTGAACAAATGTGAGAAAGCTACCATGACTGTGTTAGATTTCAGTGTAATGTGTTATTGATCACTTACCCTCGATGCCTTCCCATTTCACGAGCCCTCGTTACCTTCATGAGAAATATTCGTTAGTGAATTCGGACGCCTGTGTTCGTTTCCACATCGAGTTTTATTCTGTTGAATTTGGCTCTATGCGAGTTTCATTTGTCTTTGTGACGTTTGCAAGTGTTTTCAGCGGGCGTGCATAGTTGTAAACACACAAAAAAACACAAATAAATTAAATACTTCAAACAGTTGCGCATCGTAAAACTATATAGGCCTCGAGAAATGCAAGTTGCCCATGCCCTTGACTGAAGGGGATGTTCTAGGGTGCACGGTGTGCCTTTTGCTGTGAATTCGGACAGCGACAATGTGACGTCACATCCGGGATGCNGGGATGTTCTAGGGTGCACGGTGTGCCTTTTGCTGTGAATTCGGACAGCGACAATGTGACGTCACATCCGGGATGCACTTTTCAAGGGCACGAAGCCAGGTAAGGGCCCTTAGCTGGTGAATTCGAACACAGCCCATATATGTATAGGAGCAAACATATTACCAATGAAAAACATAAATCAAGTTAAAAATAGTGACATACACAGCTACACAACAAGGCAAGCTAGTCAGCTACACCAGTTTCCATTCAGAACCAAGAAAACATCCCTAAGTCTCTATCATTCTGGAGCTAAACTTTGACACGTGGCGAGTACCGGGGATAGGAATTGCGCTGTATTCACACCCTGAGANGGGATGTTCTAGGGTGCACGGTGTGCCTTTTGCTGTGAATTCGGACAGCGACAATGTGACGTCACATCCGGGATGCCCTTTTCAAGGGCACGAAGCCAGGTAAGGGCCCTTAGCTGGTGAATTCGAACACAACCCATATATGTATAGGAGCAAACATATTACCAATGAAAAACATAAATCAAGTTAAAAATAGTGACATACACAGCTACACAACAAGGCAAGCTAGTCAGCTACACCAGTTTCCATTCAGAACCAAGAAAACATCCCTAAGTCGCTATCATTCTGGAGCTAAACTTTGACACGTGGCGAGTACCGGGGATAGGAATTGCGCTGTATTCACACCCTGAGAAATAACCCCCGGGAAGTCCCGAGGTATAAAAACTTCCGGGGATGAACTGCAGCGATATAAAAACAGGGAAAGTCCCGAGAAGTAGCTGATGCAGCCCTCTACGAAGGAAACAGGAGGTGCCCCCGACGAGATTACTGCCGACACAGCTTACAGGAATCCCCGAGACGCTTGCCGCACCCCTCCCTCCATCACTAGTTGGAGCGCACGAGCCGCTGAGGAGACACTAAATCCTATACAAAAAACGTGCGAGTTACATGAGGGAAGTCCCTGTTTCTGTCGACACAATGTGCTGACAGCCAATTTGAATATATCGAGAGACGGGTTAAATTCGAGGGCAGCGAAGGTTCATGTTCATTCATTCGTGGTCATTCAGTCACGAGCGGTCATTCAGTCGCGATCAGTCAGTCAGTGATCGTCGGGCAGTTGTCATCGGCAGTCGTGAGCGAGACAGAGAAGGCAGTTAGGCGAGAGGCAGTCGTATCAACGGGCCGGAGTTCGGGACCGGCCCAGGCAGCAGTTGTAGTGAGTTGTTCACCGTCGGTCGATCAATGGGAAGCGGAGAGGACGGGGACACGAGCCGAGGTCGCAGAGAAAGCACAAGTTCCGGGAAACCAATCCTGGACTTCCGAGAGAGAGTAAGTCAAAGCCGTAGGAAGGAGCCATCTGAGTACAGCACGCCAACGAGAGCCAGTCCGAGGCCTGAACCAGGGCCACCCAACTCACCAGGCCTTGCTACCAACGAAGACAACTCACCAAAAGCCGCAGTCACAGATAAGTAGAGAAACGTCTCCCTTCAACAACCTTCCCCGACGCATAGTATTCAGCCCAACAGCCCGTCAGGCAAACGACTTGCAGGGGGGCTGTCTCGCCAGTGTGTGTAATAACTATGTGACCTTCTGATCAATAAAATCCTGGTGTGTTAAATAACTGAGAATATGAGTATTTGTTTACCCCTAACGCAACAACCTCAGGTGTCATTAGTCTGCACCAATAAAATTTAACTATATGAACTACTGGCCACCGTCTGTATAACTCAGGTGACCGAGTAGCGACAACTTATTAATAACCTATCACCAGTCATTGAAGATATAAGCAACTATAATAAATTAAAAGTAGAACTAAACAAAANCAACTTATTAATAACCTATCACCAGTCATTGAAGATATAAGCAACTATAATAAATTAAAAGTAGAACTAAACAAAAATTTCTTTAAAATGGCATTATATTCTGTAGAAGAATATTTTGATAATAATAACACGATTTCATTGTAAAGCATGTGTGTTATTTTTATTTATTGTAACCAACCTAATATTCACTGTTTTTAATGATAATACATAGGGTATTTATATTTTGAATGACAAACTGTTGTATTGCTTATACATTCACATACGTGTTTATTAATTTGTAATGATTTACCATTTAACCTATGTACTCTTACCTTGTATAATGTATATTTTCTCATTTCAGTTAAATGCTTATTTTATTATTCTACTATTACTATGCATACAATTAATATAATGTATATAATCTTAAAAAATCCCAATCCAAATTGACTTGGACGTATGAAGGATGCTAAAATAAGCTAAACTAAACCATAGACTAGTGCTTTCTCAGAATACTGAGCCATGAAAATAGTTCTTACAGTTGACAGTTTTGTTCCTCCTGCAGAACATATAGTTCCTTCAACAGAACTACTTCAGTAATATTTGGATTGTTCCCGCAGTAAACAGAACTGCATTAGACTAACGGAAAATGCTGTTGCTGGTACACAAGAGTGGTTGCTGCTATACCATGAAACCAGATTACAGAACTGTTCTGATGTCGCTTCTCTGCTGATTTTTTCAGCGTGNTGTGGTTGCTGCTATACCATGAAACCAGATTACAGAACTGTTCTGATGTCGCTTCTCTGCTGATTTTTTCAGCGTGGGTGCTAAAAATATTATAAAATTTGTGTGAAAGCAGAGGTAACATTATTTCATTTTTCTGGTGGCGGTAATATTGGTTTTTTTTTTNATATTATAAAATTTGTGTGAAAGCAGAGGTAACATTATTTCATTTTTCTGGTGGCGGTAATATTGGTTTTTTTTTTCGAATAATTTAATTATTTCAATAACAAACTCACAAATAAAATATATACATCTCAGGTCAATTTCCTAACAGTAATGCGGTTCTTTTCAACGACACCGTGAATAATTTTGTCCCACCATGCAGGATTCAGTAACAGTTTTACGAAAGCTAAACAATTTAACAACTTAATCGCTTTTCAACTTTGGATATTGCATAATTCCTCGTAACATATTATAAACTGCCTTTTTTTCTTCGATGGAAGTTTGCTTGAGTTATGTCNTAACTATGTGACCTTCTGATCAATAAAATCCTGGTGTGTTAAATAACTGAGAATATGAGTATTTGTTTACCCCTAACGCAACAACCTCAGGTGTCATTAGTCTGCACCAATAAAATTTAACTATATGAACTNGTTCACCGTCGGTCGATCAATGGGAAGCGGAGAGGACGGGGACACGAGCCGAGGTCGCAGAGAAAGCACAAGTTCCAGGAAACCAATCCTGGACTTCCGAGAGAGAGTAAGTCAAAGCCGTAGGAAGGAGCCATCTGAGTACAGCACGCCAACGAGAGCCAGTCCGAGGCCTGAACCAGGGCCACCCAACTCACCAGGCCTTGCTACCAACGAAGACAACTCACCAAAAGCCGCAGTCACAGATAAGTAGAGAAACGTCTCCCTTCAACAACCTTCCCCGACGCATAGTATTCAGCCCAACAGCCCGTCAGGCAAAAAATGGCATTATATTCTGTAGAAGAATATTTTGATAATAATAACACGATTTCATTGTAAAGCATGTGTGTTATTTTTATTTATTGTAACCAACCTAATATTCACTGTTTTTAATTCTAATACATAGGGTATTTATATTTTTAATGACAAACTGTTGTATTGCTTATACATTCACATACGTGTTTATTAATTTGTAATGATTTACCATTTAACCTATGTACTCTTACCTTGTATAATGTATATTTTCTCATTTCAGTTAAATGCTTATTTTATTATTGTACTATTACTATGCATACAATTAATATAATGTATATAATCTTAAAAAATCCCAATCCAAATTGACTTGGACGTATNGTACTATTACTATGCATACAATTAATATAATGTATATAATCTTAAAAAATCCCAATCCAAATTGACTTGGACGTATGAAGGATGCTAAAATAAGCTAAACTAAACCATAGACTAGTGCTTTCTCAGAATACTGAGCCATGAAAATAGTTCTTACAGTTGACAGTTTTGTTCCTCCTGCAGAACATATAGTTCCTTCAACAGAACTACTTCAGTAATATTTGGATTGTTCCCGCAGTAAACAGAACTGNCTCCTGCAGAACATATAGTTCCTTCAACAGAACTACTTCAGTAATATTTGGATTGTTCCCGCAGTAAACAGAACTGTATTAGACTAACGGAAAATGCTGTTGCTGGTACACAAGTGTGGTTGCTGCTATACCATGAAACCAGATTACAGAACTGTTCTGATGTCGCTTCTCTGCTGATTTTTTCAGCGTGGGTGCTAAAAATATTATAAAATTTGTGTGAAAGCAGAGGTAACATTATTTCATTTTTCTGGTGGCGGTAATATTGGTTTTTTTTTTTTCGAATAATTTAATGATTTCAATAACAAACTCACAAATAAAATATATACATCTCAGGTCAATTTCCTAACAGTAATGCGGTTCTTTTCAACGACACCGTGAATAATTTTGTCCCACCATGCAGGATTCAGTAACAGTTTTACGAAAGCTAAACAATTTAACAACTTAATCGCTTTTCAACTTCGGATATTGCATAATTCCTCGTAACATATTATAAACTGCCTTTTTTTCTTCGATGGAAGTTTGCTTGAGTTATGTCATTGTAAATAAAATGAAATTGAAAAACGTTTTTTGGTAAGGAAATATAATTTTATTACATTTTTAACATAACAAATCTATCATTTCCCTACAAACAAGGTTGGTCATTTTAAAAACGAAAGATACTCCAAATCAAGCTATTCAACTCTGACAGAAACATTATTCCTAGTCACCTCTTTTTAAAGACTCTTCACGGTAAAGTGAGCACTTTTTAAGGCCCTGCTAAAATTTTCCTTTCAGCCAATTTATATCTTTCTGCCACTTTTTAACATAATCATTGACATGTGTCTGATAAACACAGTGTGTATATTTCACCACTTTCAAAAATTAATTCTCAGGCTGCAATAAAATATGTTTTTTTTATTAATTGTTAATGCCTGTTGGAAGGGACTTTAAAAGTGCTCACTTTACCGCGAATAGCCTATACATGCACATTAGGTCGTACTTTTTACCTTCTCTTCCTTGTTGGGGCACAAATTGTTAAAATGGATCTGTGATCTTCTTTGTCATGCTTGTTATAGAATAAAAGAAAATGCATCCATGCTTGAGCACTTCTTTGAATACATTCCTGTTACTACATTTGTTAGTTGAAAATNAGAATAAGAGAAAATGCATCCATGCTTGAGCACTTCTTTGAATACATTCCTGTTACTACATTTGTTAGTTGAAAATGTATTCAATGAAAGCAAAGTCCATGTACGTTGTAATGCGGCAGCCTCGCGTTAGGCGCCATATTTGCAACGTGGCACCACGCTGTTAAGGGCCGCCATATTTGTAACGATGCACGTCAAGGTATTGACGGCNCGCCATATTTGCAACGTGGCACCACGCTGTTAAGGGCCGCCATATTTGTAACGATGCACGTCAAGGTATTGACGGCTGGAAGTTACCACTCGGTTAGCTCAGTTGAGTAGAAGCATGAAACTTTACATGCGCCAATAAATACAAATAAAGTCCAATATTTGTTTATTACTCTGTACTTTTATTGGTCATTCCAATGAAACAGTTCACATACAATCTTGAGGTATGCAGAGTACGAACCGGTTTACAGGCAAACCAACAGAGAGCAGCGCCACAGTCGTTTAACTATTCATTGACATCTCGAAAACTTGCCTCGCAAGAAAAAAATACGAAGGCAGGAGGAACTTCCGTTCCCTCCTGGCACCCTATCAACATCCCACACCGGCGGAAAGAATTTATTAGATTATCAAATGCCGAAAAAAGAATGCAGTTGAAAAGATTTAGCGGTNCCTCCCACACCGGCGGAAAGAATTTATTAGATTATCAAATGCCGAAAAAAGAATGCAGTTGAAAAGATTTAGCGGTCGCGGTTGCTTGCCGGTGTGGGCGAAATTCGTCACGCACGATGCGCCTCTCTTGGCTGCTTGTTACATTTCTTACCNTGCGGTTGCTTGCCGGTGTGGGCGAAATTCGTCACGCACGATGCGCCTCTCTTGGCTGCTTGTTACATTTCTTACCCCGGCGACAGACACGCAGAGTATTTATGCTGCGGGCCTATCGCCTCCCCTCTCCTGAGATAAGGGCAGGGCTGCCGGCCCATCCGAACTGCATCATCATCGGTAAAAAATAATCAAATCTTCTATAAATAAAAACTGTCGACCAGCAGATCGGAAAGCTTCTGCGTAGCCATCCAAACTGCATCGTAGGTAAAAGATAATCCAACTTCTCGAACAAAACCTAATGACGCAGTCAGAAAGTTTCTAATCTAATGATGATGCTTACTGAAAACTAAGATTTCGTGAAACGGCAACCGGATACCAGATAAACAAACTACCGCCAGATAAACAAACTACCAGGGCTTTAAATTCAAATACCAATAAAATATTACGAAGCTCCGTTTAACGAAAGAAAATGAACAGCGTATCCCGAAAATGAATAATACTGCGTCATTACAACGTGCTTGAAGCCCCTTCCAAGCGTAGAAAAGTTATCTTGGTCTTAACATATTTCTCTTTAATCATGAATATCTACATTTCTTTCTTGGGAGCATTTAATAAAATGGGAAACTTTCCATGCATCATCGATAGACCTATGACTATCAACCTTGAGGGAGAAGTCTTGGAATATTATATTGCCCATGTTCTTCAACTAATGGTTTTTAAAAAATTATATTTTGTTTTATAGATTCCTTAAATAGTACACTAGTATCCTCTTTGGTTTACAGATAACCTATTCCAGATTTAAGAGTTGGATTTGGCAAGGTTTGGCGCAAGTATTTTTAATGGAGTAAATATGGAGCCTGGATGTGGATAGTGGATTATGACGTCATAGAGTTCGACCGCCATCTTGCGGCAGCCACGTTATGTGCGTCACGTTGACCATGACCTGGGTGACCTTGACCCCGCGAAGACTTTGGAATTACCTAAACGCTGAAAATCATTAAAAAAAAATAAGAATTGCCGTAATAATATAAAAATTCAAAATTACAAAACGTTAACAATAAAATTTTACTAAAAAATNAAAAAAATAACAATTGCCGTAATAATATAAAAATTCAAAATTACAAAACGTTAACAATAAAATTTTACTAAAAAATTAAAAAAACTGAGAATGTAAAAAAAATTGAAAATAATTAAAAAATGTAAATTTTTTTATAAACTCATATAAAAAAATTCTAAATATACATTTTTAAAAAGATTAGCCTCATATAGGAGGTCCGGGGTACAATTATTTTACAGCTGGCGGAGCACACTCACTCCTGGTACGGCGAACAGCAGAAGACTGACCCCACCAATCACTGACTAATCAGTCAGCAAGCCTCCCACCTACGCTTCACCCTATTCTTCAATGGTTATTTACTTGCCCCCCCCCCCCTCCAACTACTACACAATAGTCTTTGCATCACACTGGACCCTCACAAAACTACCACCCACCCTCCTTTTTCTCCTGTACCACTACTTACTTACAATAGCTTGATCCCCCACTATCACCCATTGTTTCGGCATTTGCCCACTGGAGTGTGCACTCATGGGCGTCATTAGCTATGGATTTTGTGGGGAAGGGGGGTAAGACTTTTTATACAAAACCACTTAAAAATATGTTATGCTCAAAATGCAATATATACTGCACTCAGCATTGCTAACTAGAGTGCACTGATAACTCAATGTTTTCAGCATTACCTGCTAGAGTGCGTTAACTCATGTTTTCAGCATTTATCACTAGAGAGTATCCATGTCGCCTATATGCAAAAGTATACAATCCATATATTTTACTAACTTTTATTTTATTTATTAAATCGATACTTCTATTTTAACAATTTATGTAAATGGAAGGCGATTATTTCAACTAATGACAAAACCATGAGCAGAATACGATGGAACCAAAGTTATAATCTCTGGTTTTTAATAAATAAGTTTATATCAATTAATCATTTTTACATTACGCTCGCTTGTATACTATTCACACTATATGACAGTTTGCATTGCCTGTCTCGGGTTGCCTCAGTAGATTACTACTGACTATGTGATGTAACGGTAGGGCTACCTTGAAAAAATTCTAGGCACGGAGAGACAGCCAAGAATCTCTTTGTCATGTTGCAGATAGGCAGGTAGGTGTTTGTAGACGGATTGTAATTCATGNTGGAGAGACAGCCAAGAATCTCTTTGTCATGTTGCAGATAGGCAGGTAGGTGTTTGTAGACGGATTGTAATTCATGACTTGCATATGTGAGAAGGAATTCTTAAGGCAGGTATGCAAGCTCAGTATCTTTGTCGAGTGCTGCAAGTGATTTAATCTTTCCATATGTTACGATAGATTATGAAATTTTCTGACTACTAGAACAGCATCACATCAAATTAACTATGTCCTCTCGACGAGAGGAAAAAGTTATGGATTTTATGCAGTGGTACAAGCTGCGTTTATAGACCGAAAATGGGTTAGCCATGGTTATGGGTATTGCAGATGGTTACAAGCACATAATTATTAATTCAAAACAAGAATTGATCATTCTCTTAACCAACACACGGGTGGCCCAATAACAACGAAGACTTGAGAGCCACTTCGCAGGAAAAATAAACTAAAATGTGTATATCATCTTATCTACTTACATTCTGGACGAATTGCGATGTGCAGTGTATCACAATCACAAAAAAAAATATGACGTGCAACATAGCTAAGAGAGTAAATTTTTTATCTCGTCTCCGTGTTTTCTTTACCCCGTCATACTTAAATATTTCAGTTTTTTTACTTATTTGCGAATTGACATAGTGCGAAAAGTCAGTCTCGTCAGGAGTCAGTCTCGGCAGGAGTCCAAGTTCGTGTATACTTGAAGATACGGGCCACTGGCGATGTGAAATCGAGTATGTTGAGTACAACTACATGCACATCTTCACAGACTATCCAAAGACTTTAATGCTATTGTGCCAATATATTTAGTACTGGTCCACACCTGAGACCAATGTCCTAGACAGTGGCCAGAAACAATGTGGTGGACAGAAACAAGATGGTCAAGAGTTGAAAATACGAATCCGTAGACATGCTGCTCGATAAACTAATTTAAACCTTAAATAAAAATGTATTTATTTAAATACATAACTGTAATTTATAAAATTATGCTTTTCATAATATAATGTTGCGGTATCATATACTAAAAATCTGTCTGGTAAACATACCGGAATTTGCTTTCGGGGAGGTTCGATGTTCGAATATGTCAGATACCTGCAGCCCTGATTTTCAATCTTTTAAGAATTGCTAAATTGTAAAGTGTCAGTTTCAGCGTCTAGTGCATGGATTCAATTTTTTTNTGATTTTCAATCTTTTAAGAATTGCTAAATTGTAAAGTGTCAGTTTCAGCGTCTAGTGCATGGATTCAATTTTTTTGTGTGCGCGTGCAGGTGTGTACGTTTTTCTATTGACCTGAAACGATGGCGGATCCAAGATGGCGGCTTGNTTTTTTTGTGTGCGCGTGCAGGTGTGTACGTTTTTCTATTGACCTGAAACGATGGCGGATCCAAGATGGCGGCTTGGCCTCTGGGCCTCGCCCGAGACAATGAATAAAAACATTTTTTGTAGAAAATTTTATTCTCTTTATTTATGCCTCACACAATTTCCCAATTTCCCATGTAGATAGAGAAGCGTTTGGTAGCTGTTTGTTAAAAAATATATTAAATGCTTTGATCGGCAGCCATTTCGCAATGAGATATACTGTAAATCTAAGAGACTCAAGGGCATTTCGCTTGTTTTCTGACAGTTTCGACAAGTTCAAGTGCCAGAATTCAAAACGTAATTAGCTAGTTCAGTAACTCATTCAAAATGAGTATATTTTCTTCGCTTAAACGAAAAATTTTGGAAAGCACGGTCCTCTAGGAAAATGGATGGCGGGGAGTGAAGGAACTGTCTGTGGCCTTCTACGATACTGTAGCCCAAACATATTGATGTGAGCTGCAGCGTTCGTTTCGTTGCTGCATGCATCTCCGACCTGAACAGCCACCTTCTCGATCGCTTTAAACAGTTTGGAGTTGTGCGCATTGGAAATCGGTATTTTTGTTTGTTTGTTAACATGGCTGTACTGTGTAATCCCAAGGCCATTTTCACGCTTTCGTGCGCTGTATGTGATATGAAGACATTTTCTAACATTCATATCAGCCCAAAATTCAGACCAGGTCACCTTGCACTGCCTGAATTCAAACATTTGACATACAATGGCATTATAGCATAGAAGTAGGGTCTATGCTTCTAAATAACGATATTAAAGGAAGCAAGATCTTTTGCCTTTCTTGTTGTCTTAACGAAGCTCTAAAATACAAGACAAACAACATTAATACGGAGTTCCACGTTTCCCTTGTCGCTTTTACAAAAAGAAAGCAAAAATTAGTCGATTGGGAATATGTACCCGCTCGCTAAGAAAACGGATGCGTATTTTTGAAATTTTTAATCGCTATATATAGGAACTGTGGTGTTTTAACTGTCAGACTACTCGCCTCGCACCACGACAAACAGGTGCCAAACTCGAATTTTTATGTGTAGGAAAAATGTCGGGCGTTGCCGTTGGCCCTAGCGTTGTGTCGGGGTACTCCCGATACTCCGTTTATTGCATTCCGTCGCTGCTCCATCTCCACCTCTCTTCGCCACTATCAGCGCTGAAGACCTTAGTAGTTAAGCGCCACCTGCGTCTCCCTCATGTCACTGGTGTTAACTGAAGACTGTGTTTCGCCTACATACAGTATTTCACATCTACGTTGAATTTATATCGATGGTTTAGAGACTTACCTTTACATGTTTCATCTCCGTTCTCTATTGATGTTAATTTTGTGGTCATCGAATATCAGATGTAACTTGCAGCTGATATTTAGGTACGGCGTGAAATACGGGCTTTGTACATACATACATGCCTTGTGAAATATTCCCGATAATGTTTCAACTTGCCGGCTGAATTATGATTATGTTCGGAACCATGGATCTATGTCGGGGAATTTTTTTCTCTTATGAAACTCGAAAATACTCAGCTTAGGGAAATCTTGTGGTCTGCAGCACAGAGGCTCCAGTTCCCTTGTTAGTGTTAATACTTCCAGCCCCAAAATTAAATGTTCGGTGAGAAAATAAAAACAAATAACAAAAATTCAAAAGAGAAGAAATATGACATAAAGAGTAAGATAGGAAAAATATCATGTATTTGCAGTGTATTACACTTAGTAAAATTGTATTTTTGTTCAGCTACCATATTCGTGTAGCTGAGAATGGATATTTAATTTTTCATATTTAAAACGTTCTCAACATGTTTGCACCCAAACTTTGCTGTAAATGATCCCAAAGATATTTTTCCACGAAAAAATAATGAAGTCGATTATATTTCTTAAGCGAAAAAATTTGTTTGAGTGAATAAGCCAAGTAGCCGGTGAGTTGTTGTTGTTGTTTTCTGGTTTCCCCATTCAACCGCTCCATATTCCGCCTGGCTGTGTGAGGTTGCCACTGCTTGCATCTCTCACTACTGCTCGCGCCAGACGTCGTGGCCCTCGAGCTCCCTCGTGCTTCAGTAATGGGCTGGACACGGACGGGCACTACAGAGGGCGGAAAATACTAACGGCACGGTTATCTATATTCGTAACTAAAAGCATTTTCCAAGGTTTCCGTGGGATGATTTCACACTAAAGCCTGGTTCAGTTCACATTTACACCGATCACGCCAAACGAAGTTGTCCAAATGTAAACAGATATTCTGCATTACCATTTTGGTGAATGGTTGAAAGCTCAGTCTACGACTATACTAGTTTGTTGTTATTTAAAACTAGGATTACGATGTAAATGCACGACAAGGCACTAGAAGCTGCATATACTTTTACTTTATTTTTCGTAATCAGAAAATGTTACAAAAATGTTATTAAATAAATTTAAAGTTATCTCAGAGATACGTTTTTGATGGAAACACTGCACACTTGTTCAGTGGCTTGCACATAGAGACGAGGAGGCACGTGATGTGCGTGCCTGGGTCGTCCTCAGCGCTAACGCACTTCTGGAGGAAGTATGTCCTGGCAGGCTTAGTGAGCGAGTGAAGAGATTTGGGTGGCTCTTAACATCGAGGTCTTGAGAGCCGATGATGGTGAAGCGAGGTGAGTATGGAGCAGCGCCGGAATGCAAGGGCAGGGGAAACGGGAGATCAGCGAGAAAACCCGCCGACCAGCTTCATCGTCCAGCACGATTCCCACATGAAAATCCGGGGGTGACCTCACCGGGAATCGAACCCGGTTCGCCTTGGCGGAAAGAGAGTAGTCTAATAACTAACTACACCACTGCGGCCCCCGGAATGTTTTATGTTCACTTTGGGATTATAATTGTTATGTTTGATAAACGTATTGATGTAAAAGCAAATGTACAATAACGCGCTAAAACCAAGTATTTTGCGTATATTTGTGGTAGCGCTATGTTTTAAACGGCTGTGTCTGTCTAAAGAACTCACGTTATAGGATACTTTATTAACAGGAATAAAAATATTGTAGCTGATGAAACCAGTATTAAAGAATAGCCGAAAACATTACTTTGCCATGCCATGAACTGCACATAATGCAGGTAAATTAACTCTAAAATTCAGGCGCTGAAAATATTTCTTAATGAGTCGGCACTGCACGCCCAGTTGCAGGGATGTTTGTACGAGAATGACTGAAAGCTTTCCCAATACCCTATACGATTGTTTGGCCTAGTTACGGAGTAGACATGTATGCATTCGCTCGACCAGGTCCGGGTCAGCGTTTGAGAAGCAAGCTACTGTCTACGCCTGACATTGTGGCACTTGTTTGAACGTGGGTGCAGGTGTTTTCTGGGGAGAGGTGAAAGAACTACATACGTGCGCAGCTCTGGCTTTTTAATATCCGACCTGAAAACATTATCCCATACACACAGTTTAACTGCGGTATTCGTTTACAATAGATGCCAGCGAATGTTTAGGAATATATAAAAAGGTTATCTATAGAAGTGAAAGGGAAATAGCAAAAACGTATGAGTAGGTGCTGTAACCGCGAGGCTAAATAGTTACAAGTGTTAAGACATACCGATCAACGAAGCAACTGATAGAGTAGCCAACTATCCTGGCATCAGTAACAGATTTGTCCAAAGAATAAAGATGGCTTGTGGTATATATTCCACATTGCCTTGATCGATATCACGAACGCTACTTATGAATATGGCAGCTATAATTTCACCATATTGAAAATTGAAGGCAACTGTTTATATCAGAAGATTTAAGGCAGAATGGCCAAATCGCCTTGTTCGAGGTCACAAGTTGAACCTTAGGCATACATTTGGCAGCTATAAGTTCAGTGGATCGAAAATGGCAAACAACTATTCTTACAAAAATTCTAAGGCATGGTGGACCATATTGCCTTTATAGAGGTCACACGTAGTACATATAATGTGTATTCAGTGGTTATAACACTACTTAATCCAAAATGGCAGCCAACAATGATTATCAGAGGGCTTAGGATATAATGCACTTTTTCTTCTTGAACAGGCTTGTACTGGTCTGATATGTTCCTAGTTCACTGTTCCTTACTCCAGCAATCGCTGGATGGTGACCAACTATGACTTTAAGTTGGTGTGGATCCAACATGGACATACTATGCTTTAACATGACTGATTGTAAGGCACCCACTGGTCCTGTATTTGCATCTTGGGTAATTAAGTTTACGCATGCCGCATAGTTAGTATTAGAAGCGCCACTGTCCCACCCCAATGTTGGGCTTCCCAGTAGACACATGCCACAGGACACGTGCCGCGAAGCCAGACAGCCCCAGGGGGTGGACATAAAGTTAACATGTGCCGAGGAAATGCCGAGATAAGCTAGAAATTTGCCCACGAGGGAATTAAGACATGTGCCAAGGCGGGCAGCGGCTAGGATATCGCCGACCCACCCTGAAGGTGAAATACACGAGAAAAGGGCTGACCGTGTTTGGCAGTATTGCTGCCCCCCTCCCCGAGCAAAACTGTGTGAGTACATGGGCACGTGCCGAAGTAATGCGGAGGTAAGCTAGAACCCCCCTCTCCTCCCCTCCTCCGAGTGAGACATGTGAGGATCTGGGGGGGGGGGTATCGAGAGAGGTTAAAAGTCAACTTGCGGGGAAAAGGAGGGACGAGTAACACCCCGCGCCGAGAGGTGGCAGTCTGGTGGGGGCTCGCCTAGAGTACCACGCCGGGACGAAGAAAAGATCAGTCGGATCGTGAGGTCGCCAGAGTGAGTCGTATTGTGAAGTCTCCGAGAAGAGAACCCGGAACAGTCAGTCTTGGAGAGCTGTGTTGGAACACCCAGAACTACAAATACAGCTAAGTACCAGCGTCGTCGCTCAAAGAACATTCCCCGNGCCAACGATGTAGGCAGCAGCTAACACGAGTACTTTAAAGCCGCCCTTCAGGCTCACAACTTGCAGGGAACCATCTCGGTGGTGTCTATGTTTGTATTCTTTTAAGCCAAATATAAACTTCGTAAACTTAATCACTGAGAGACGTTATTGTTTACCCCCTATTCAATACCTAAGGCACCCGTAGTCTGCGCCAGAGAGGTAACTAATACCCTATGAACCATCCTGTATACCGCAGGTGGCGAGTAGTGTCAAAGTGATTACTTTTAAAAATGCCGAACGGCGCACCTGTATCTGCTAAATTCTTAAGGGTGTTGAACATGTTAGAATAATTAAAGTGTTAGTTGTCATTATAGCTTTAGACTTAACAAAATGAGTAAGAAAATATATAACAAATTGATACCTGCCCAATTTTGTGGTTTATAAGTAGGTATTGAATCTGCTCTCGGTGCGAGGCGCTAGCGATTGATGCTGGCCCTCCGTGTTAGGGCGTAGGAATACGTCGACACTATTGTCTCTAGGTCCAATTTACTAATAAATTCACCTCGTTTTTAGGTTACCAATAAATCAGTTTTATTAACGCTTAACAGGGCCACTCATACATGTACACATGAGACAACACTCCCCTTCCCTTTTATACGTCGGCTCCGTATTGTTTGGCGCTGCGATTCGCGTCGAGGAGAGGGAGGGGGGGCAAGATTCTTCACACTTGCTGGATGACTCTACTTATCTGGCTTGAGGCGCTGTCTTCTCTCGGCTGGCGACTTGGGACTGCTCCGGCACTTGGTGGGCGTCTCGACGCCTGGTCTCGAAGCTCCTCCTCTCGGGTCCACTCAGCACTCTCCGACTGACTACGGCCGGCTGCCGTTGTCTTCTCCCGGATTCACTCCGCCCTCCTCGATTCCCGTCGGCCGACTGCTGCGTTTTCTCGGACTCTTCCCGTCGCACGTCCCGTTTGACGGCCTCCGACTGAGGTCGACGTCGTGATGCATTCTCGATCCGAACGCCTCACTTAAGGTCCTCCGACTGACTGCCTGACTGCCTGACTGCTCGATCCTAGACTCACTGATCCATTCCTCCCTTCTCCTCGTGGTTTTGTAGGCTCGATTGCCATATTCAATTTGCACCGTCCCTGCACGTGGCCGGGGTGCTTGCCGCGTCCCCCCCTGAGTCGTAAAACACGTGGCCGCTGCTCCTGTGGTCCGCAGTCGGCCTGGCGTCGCCCCTTGATTCTGGCCTGGAAGTTTATTGTTCCGTTCCGCACGTGCGGGAACTCTTGGGTGGCCTCTTTGGTTCGGCGCACTTATGCCTCCGGATATTGTGTCGTTATTATCCCCGCACGCCCCCTCTAAAAGCTCTCAATGTTTATGGCGGTAGCTAGCCTGGGAACAGGCGCCGCCGCTGGTGTGGGCTCTGCGTCCCTGGCAGCTGCGAGTTGCAGCTGCATCCGCCTTCCTCCGCATGTGGTCGTTCCGCCGGGCCGCCCTGGCGCCATTCTCCTCATCACGTCCGCCAAACCCTTAATCCTTTTTGCGGTCGTCCACCTGCGAGTTTCGCCAGAACATGTGTTCTGACGAATAAAATATAGGGACCCAGAATGCGTCAACTTGATATATAAATACATCTGTGCTTACAAAATCAAATATGGTGCTATACATAGACACACCATGATATGTTCTGCTGTCATATTAAATTCCGCCTTACAAATACGAGCTCGCAGACATTTCGCTCGAAATACTTAGTCTTAAAGTTTTAAAATGTAAATAAAAATTAAAATTTTATATGTAATAACAAAATTGTTTATAATTAATTGTTGTGGCATAATATTTCAATTATCCTTGAAAATATGGGTTCGGAGACATGTTGCTTGCTCTATGTACTTAAATTTTCAAGTTTTAAAAGTTAAATACAAACATATATAGTTACAAATTAGATAAGTTATTTTATTTATCTCACCTTTGACATGACCTCACTGGTCGTATTATTGTGTGTACATAATTTACAACCTTCGTATTTTCACATGTTCCAATAGCTCAGATGGCTGAACATCTGCTCCGTGACCCATGAGTCGCTGGTTCACTGCTCCATCCCTCCAAGAGAATAGTTTTCGGGTAGTCTGTGCATAAATGCGCTCGTAAGGGCGAGAGTCCCCGCTACTATACAGGCTGCGTATAAAAGAATACCCCAACTTTGAAGGTCTACAATATAAAAACTAAACAACTTACAACCTTGATTGACCAATCAAATGAGCCGTGGAACCGTGAAGTTTGTTTGCCATACATTCATAAACGTTAAATTTTACCATCACGAGCGGCGCGAACGATATCTACCCGATAATCAAACTCCGGAGTTACGGTTTGGATGGCGTCCGTAATTCTCGTTTTGAGGTCGTACTAGGTGTCTGTGTCTATATATATATATATATATATATATATATCCCAAAAATTAATTTGTAAGTATTTAGTGTAGTAATTATATTTAGAGTTGCATATTTTCTACTACGCTGATTGTAAAGCCGTTCAGTGAATAATGCCTCAGAAACAAAAATTAGTCAAAATATTTCACCCTATAAAAGCTTTCCAGGGTAATAAAAGTCTCGGGTTACTCCTGTGTGTGCGTTGTTAGGTTTCCCCTCAACAGTTAAAAGAAGTAGCTTTACTTTAACTCTTAAATAAATATAGCGTGGCAGCAACCAATCAGAACATAGCAGAAAGGTTTTTTTTTTTTTAGCGGAAAGTGGTATTTACAGATTTAAGCATGCATTAAAATAATAAAGAGGCAAATTTGTAATGATATTTATAATTGTACTTGTGAATTAAATTAACAATGAGAATAGTCTCTGGCACAAAATATTCTCCTTGAATAGCGATGTGACTAAATGCTAGTTTTATTATGTTATGTAAGTTGATTAATTATTAGCAAGATGTAAAGAGGGCATATTCATCACGAGTTTTCGTTGACTAGAATTCAAAATTATTATGTGAATTTCGATTAGTAAAAACAGAAGGCGTGGTTGTTTTTGCACGATCGGCGGTTACTGCGTAATTTGTAAGTAATAAATGTAATGATGAAAATTCACGCGCGGAAATTACACGCATGTTTTAAGTATCTCATGGAATAAACTCAAGATTTCCATTTTTTAAGTAAATATAAGGTATTAAATTAATTTTGTTTTTATTCTCTGTGCAAGCTCGATATATCGAACGAGACAATACAAAACACGGGGCACTAGATTAATGGATAAAACCAAATAATCACTGAATTACAACACAATTCTTTACTGGGTATTCTATCTCTACAATTAGAATAAAATACGCTAAAAACTATACATTTACGATGTTCAAACATTGGGCTATAAAATTTTATTCATCGTAAGTAGATACAGAAAACACGACAATGAAAAAATACACAACAAAAAGTAAAAAATTGCTGAAGAAATTCGCCAGTAAATATTGCCACAAACAGCCGTGTTTAATGACCAGCTGTTATTTTTCAAGCTACCTACCTGAATTAATTATAAAAAGGAAAAATTAACCATAATCGACTAAAAGTAATGGTATTTATTGGAAACAGCGGTCCGAACGACATTTACGCTATAATCAAACTCCTGTGTTACGGTTTGGATGGCGTCCGTAATACTCGTTTTAGGGTCGTCAATGTTAGCCGGCAATGGTGGACGAAACACCTGATGCTTTATGTACCCCCATAGAAAAAAAACGCACGGGGTAAGATCCAGGCTTCTTGGGGGCCAGTGATGAAGAGCCTGGTCACCAGCTGCTCCTCGACCAATCCAGCGTTGTGGCAACGTCAAGGATCGGAATCCGCGAACAGCTAGGTTCCAATGAGGTGACAGTAGTTAGAAATAGTCGGTTCAATGGCAGTGTGAGTCGGGGGAGCCAGAAGCTTGGTAAGAAATCCGTAAACATCATGCTCTTGCATTCCACTTAGATGGTGGCCATTTTGTAAGCCAGTAGGAAAACCACCTGCTCTAACATTCTATTTCGATGGCGGCCGTTTTTTTTCTTCAAAATTTTACAAAATTTTATTTTTTCAAAAGTTTAAAAAAAATTTAAAAGTTTCAAAATGTTTCGAAAGTATCTAAATTTGCTTTTAAAAGTTTCCAATTTTTTTCTTGAACATTTAATGGCGGCCATTTGGTTGCGCAACGTAGCCTCAGTATGTGTCCCTACAACAACGCCACATTACATCGCCTCAGGCATGTCCCTACAACGATGCCACATTACATCGCCTCTTGTGTGTCCCTACAATGAAACCACATTACATCGCCCAAAGCTATGCACAGCCCCAGGCCATGGAGGTGTCCCTACAACGATGCCCCATCGCCCGAGACTGTGCGGGGACTTGATCTTGCATTTCGAGGGGTGCCACAGTGATGCAGTGGATAGACGACATGAAAAACTGCACGTTCTTGCTTTCCATAGCGACAAGGAGCCACGGTGGTGCGGTGGATAGACAACTCACTGCCCAAGGCTGTGGCAGACCTCGAACATTCCATAGTAGCCATTTTTACCACATAGCCTCAGGCGGGTCCCTACGACGACGCCCCCAACTTCATGACATAGCCCCAGGCTCAGGGTGCCACAGTGGTGTAGTGGATAGACAACTCACTGTCTGGGGCAACCGTGGTGTGGTGGATAGACGCCTCGCTTCTTGGGGGCCACAGTGGTGCGATGTATACACCTCTCGCTTCTTGGGGGCCACGGTGGTGAGGTGGATCGACAACTCATTTCTTGAGAGCCACAGTGGAGTGATGGATAGACATACTCTCAGGCGTGTCCCTCCATCAACGCCCCGACTTCATGACATAGCCCCAGGCCACAGGCGGTGTCCTTACAACGACGACTCCCCCCATAGCCTGAGGCATCGTGTGATTTTTCGGAAATATATATTGAAAATATGCTACAACGCCCTCAGGCAGGCTCTGCAGACGTCACCAAGAAATTCTTTTTACAGTGACGACACCCATAGCCTCAGGTAACGCGTGATATTTCGAAATGTATTGGAAATTTTATATTTTTCTGCTACACTGCCCCAGGCTCTGCCGACATCACCGAGAAATTCTTTTTAAGTGACAACACCCCATAGCCCTAGGCGGGGAGTGATTTTCCGAAATGTATTTAAATTTCTTATATTCTGCTACAACACCCCAGGCTGTGCATGGCTCCCACGATATCACCGAGAAATTCTTTTTTCTGCGACAACACACACACACTCCATCGTCGCATGCAACCTCATAATTTTCAGAAAGATATTTTAAAATATTATTATTATTATTATTATTATGCTACAGCCAGGCGATGTGACTCCGTCGACTCCACCCGAAAAATTAGTTTTACATATGTGGTACGCTCACAACAATCAGTAAGTATGCAAACAAAAAAAGTCATGCACCCACACAGCAGCACACACTAACATACTCGTTATTCCAAGACAATGTGCCCGAACACATCACCCTGGTCTCGATCGTTCAAAAACCAACATAAGAAATGCTTGCATTCCATGCTAGGGGGTTTTATCCGAGTCTTCCCAAATCCCTGCCACGACACCCCGACTGGCCCCTACGCCATGCTCTTCCATTCCATGCTAGGGCTGTGTGCGGCTGAAATTGCTCATGACTCCACAATATGGAGGAGTGACTCCTTTTTGGGCAATGAGGGATTGAGGGGTTTTATCAGAGTCTTCCCAAAATTCGATTATATTTTAATTCCTTCCTACTAGATCATATACTTCACGCTCTTGCATTCCAGTTCGTCCCCACAGCTACTCCCTGATCCCTACTTTATGCTCACACTTCTTGAGAAATGCGTTGGTATGGGGGATAGACGACTCACTTCTTGGAGGGTCGCGGTGCTGGTGTGGATAGATGACATGTCAAACTTCCTGCTCTTGCATTCCATTTCTATGGAGACCACGATGGTTTGGTGGATAGACAACTCCCTGGCCCCTCAGACGGGTTCCCTACAACGAATCCCCATTACATCAACCCAGGCTATGCACCACGTCTGATCTCTACTTCACGCTCTAGCATGCCAGCTCTTCCGTGGTTTTCTCCATGCGCTGCTAAAGTGGAATACGAAGTAATTCAAGCTATGTGTATACTGACATCACCCAACCAGTGGCTGTGAATGCTTGGGGCCTCAGTGGTCTGGCGGGTAGACAACTTCCTGATCCCTACTTCACACTCATGCATTCCAGCTCGTCCCCGCGACGAATCGCCAACTGTAGCCGCTTGGGGGCCGCTGTGGTTTGGCGGGTAGACAACTACCTGGTCCGTACTTCATGCTCACGCAGCAAGGGGTGTATACATCGCACCACTGTGGCCCCAAGAAGCGAGGCGTCTATCCACTGCACCACGGTGACCCCAGACAGTGAGTTGTTTATCCACTGCACCACCGCATCTCCCCATCGCTATGGAATGCAAGAGCATGCAGTTTTGCATGTCGTCTATCCACAGCATCACTGCGGCACCCCTCTAAATGCAATATCAAGTCCCCGCACAGCCTTGGGCAATGGGGCGTCGTTGTAGGGACACCTCCATAGCCTGGGGCTATGTGCATAGCCTGGGGCGATGTAATGTGGCATCATAGGGACATGCCTGAGGATATGTAATGTGGCGTCGTTGTAGGGACACAGCGTGAGGCTATGTTGTGCAACAAAATAGCCACCATAAAATGCTCGAAAATTTTTTTGAAACTTTTGAAAAAAAAAAGATTGAAACTTTTGAAAGTTTTGAAATTTTCGAAATTTTTTTAAAACTTTCTAAATAATTAAATTTTGAAAAAAAAAAAAAAATAATCGCAATTTTTGAAAACAAAATGGCCGCCGTCGAAATGGTATGCAAGAACAAGTGGTTTTAGTATTGGCTTAAAAATGGTCGACATCAAAGTGGAATGCAAGAGCATGATATTTACGTATTCCTTACCAAGCTTCTGTCTCCCCGGCCTCCCCCGCCTCACGCTGCCATTGTACCGGCTATTTCTAACTACTGGTGGCGCACAATAAAGAAAACATCAGATATTTCCCTTCACATTGACGTGTCGTATGCGAGTTCGCTACCCTTTCACCACCTCAAGCCGAGAGTTACGAACGCCATCCAAACTGTAACACCGGACATTCTGACAAGAGCGTGGAACGAGTTTGATTATCGCGTAAATGTCGTTCGGGCTGCTCATGGTGGTCACATTGAACATTTATGAATATATTGTAAGCAAACAAGCAAACTTCACGTTTATACGGTTGATTTTATTGGTCAATCAAGGTTGTAGGTTGTTTGGTTTTGATGTAATAGACCTTCAAAGTTGGGGTTTTATTTTATTCTTATCCTGTATATATCACTAGCCGACCGTACCTATGACGAGTGAGGAAACAGTGACATATAGTGGACGAGAAGAGAAAATAACATGGCAGCCTTACATGGCACACTCTGGTGGACGATAAGAGAAACAAACATGTCGAATATCGGTGGCACACACTGACAGTTATAAAAGAAGATGAACGACATCAGCACACTCTAGAGGCCGGCGAATCAGACGAGTGCAGCATAATAGTGACAGCTCATGTAAACATAATAGTAGAGCAGAAACATATTGGCCACCGGAGATAATATACAAAATGGCCACAGTAAACAAGATGGCTAACGAAAACAAGATGGCCGAAAATCCAATGTCAAGGACATGTACGATGGCTGCCATATTAAAGTCATCATGGCATCATCAAATATGGCGAACACAGCACCAAGCCACATTCCCCAGACCCTTTGCTAAAACTGGTTAAACCCGTCAAATAATTACAGTCATAATATTGAATTTTGCCACACAGAATATTTATTTTCTGTTTAATGTTAAGGGATCATTGTCTATTTTAAGATTGGTCCTAAACTTATATAAAACCACCTTGTAAATTACAGTCTAGAAACCTGGATTTTATGTAAAAATCGGTTCAATTCTGGTTATTTTCTTAATTAACTTCTGCAAAGAAAATGTATTTTCAGTTTGGAATATATCATTGTCTTGTTTCAGTTTGTGCTCGAACGGAAATGACGCCACCTTGTGAATTACAGCCCGGAAATACGAATTTTCAATTAAATCAGTTCAATGTCCGTTTTTATACAAATTATTTTTTCATATAAAATTTATTTTCAGTTCGGAAAATTTGGAGGTCATTATCTAGTATCAGTTCAGACTTGAACCTAAATGATGCCACCTTGCGAATTACAGTTCGGAAATCAGTATTTTTAGTAAAATCAGTTCAGATATAGTGCTAATAATAAGTATTTCCACATAGAACATTTATTTTCAGTTCGGAAAATTTGGGGCTCATTGTCTAATTTCAGTCCGGAATTATTCTGAAATGAAACCACTTTGGGGATTGCGTTCCAAAAAGTGAGATTTTCGGTCAAATCAGTTCAATTTTAGTCTTCGCAATTATTATAGCCACCCGGAATATTTAATTTCAGTTCAGACTATTGGGGAACATTGTATAATTTCAATCCGGACTTGAATCGAAATTATATTACTTTACGAATTTTAGTCCTGGGGAATACCTTTCGCATATTCCAGTTCAATTCCATGTCCGGACATAGCCGCGGTTCCGATTGCTATTCGAGTCCAAAAGGATCTGAACTGAAATATTTTTCTGAATTCATTTTCAGACGAACGGGTTTTTCCCTTTTCAGTTCAGCAACTTCGGAATGAAATTTAATCCCGGATACATAATTTTCATACCCAGTTCAATTTCGGTGCTGGTCCCTGTCTGCGAACACCATGACAAAAAGAATACCGCCCTGAAAAGAAAAATTGTATCTACACACTATGAAAGTACATAATTTAAACAATTATGTGATTTCTGGAGGTTCGTCAGGCACCAGTGACCGCTAATGGCATTAGTAACCTTACACTGAAAAAATCCTGACCTTGACGTTTTGAGTACTCAGATCATGGCCAACACAGTTCACATTACACAAGAAATTAGATGATCTTACAGTGTCTACACGAAAGCCTGGGAACATTTCACTAAAATCTAATTGTTCGCTCTTTGGCCATTTGTGTGTTACTTGTCATGAAAGGGAAGAGAGTTTGGAAGAATTCTTCAGTCGTGAAAATCAGCCATTTCCTCCCCTACTTTGTGCCAGTGGTGAACAATCTTGTAACAAGCCAGACTTGCTGAGAGCATTGAATGTTAACTGTCTTAACGAAACACTGTTTCCACTGCGTGATGTGAAGATTTTTGATTGTGCAGCTCCGGTTCATACGACCAAACCCAGGGAATACAAATTATTCTAAGAGTATTGTGGACAAAAGTTGTACCTTTTTTAATCTAGCTACTAAAAAGAGTACATCGCATAAATGCATGGTATAATAACATTGTCGAAAGTCTCACGTAAGTCACGTATTGATGCTGGTAAAGGATGCATGCTAGTCTAAATTCCCAAAAAGAGCAGATAGGAGCAATACTTATGGGTTGGTTGAAATAAATATGAACTTTCTCTTCTGAGTGTCATTATTGCATCCATATATATCCGGATAAGGTGGTGTCCTCTGTGATAGGCTTCAACGTGGCGTGTTATCCTCCCTGTGCGTACTTGCAGAAAATAAGCGCCTGCAATCATGTAGAAGCAGACACCCGCCTCTTGCTGCATACTGCCGATGCTGGAGATTGGGGTTACAAGATGCTGATCATTCGCTCTTCCTATTCTATGTGGCTGTACAAGCAATCTCCAAGTTTCAAGAACTGTCTGCTGAAGAACTGTGGATTGCTCTTGCGACTGGGAAGAATTTTAAGACACATGACAGTAGAATACAAAAGCCGATTCGGGCACATGGGGATCAGGGTATCGGAATCGGAGCCGAGCAGACCCCGTGTAAAAATATCCCATTTTTCCCCTCAAAAGCCATAAAAATTCCCAAAATCAGCAGCTAGGTGTCGAGTTACACTTAAAATGACCAAGGTGGACTCGAGACTCTTCGATGTGTGTGTCAAAAAGTAATCAAATCAGGAAGGCCAACGGACCAGGAGAAATGGCGATCATATTTTTTTACTTGATGTACCCTAACCGTAATGTTGGATATCTGTGACCTTGACCCCGAGTGACCTTGGAATAATATTAAATTTTAAAACTGGAGAAAAAATCCCAACAATTAAAATTAGGGGAGAAATTACATTATATACTCCGACCGCCATATTGGATATTCATAACGACCTCAGGACGACCTTGAAATCTAGAAATCGAGAAAAATAGAGAAAAAATGTTGGAAAAAACAGTAAAATATCGGGGAAGAGATACGTTATAGACATCGACCACTATCTTGGATATCCATGACACTAACCTTAAACACAGTGGACCTTGAACCCGAAAAATCTAGAAAAATCAAATTCGATTCCCGGCGGGGTTGCAGGAGGTCGCGGTGGTACAGTAGGCATACTTCTCGCCTCCTACCAAGTCAAACCAGTTCAATTATCGATGGGGTCACTCCCGGATTTTCGCATGTGACAATCATGCCGAGCGATGCCGCTGGTCGGCTGGTTTTTTCGGTGAGCTCCCATTTCCCCCATCCTTGATATTGGTGCTGCTCCAGACTCACCTCGCGTCACCCCCATCGGCTTTCAAGACACGATGTTAATAGCCGCCCAAATCTCTTCCCTCTTCACTCCGGCAGGGTCGCTCCCAAATTTTCGCATGTGAGAATAGTGCCGGACTATGTCGCTGGCCGGTGGGTTTTTTCGGAGATCTCCCGTTTCCCCTACCCGGCATTCTGGCACTGCTCTGTTCTCACCTCACCTTGCCCTCATCGGCTCTCAAGTTCCCAATGTTAAGGGCACTGCCTACCGGCTGGCAGCTGCGAAATTTAAAAGGAAATTCCATGATAAGGAAATTTCGCCTCAGTATGTTAATTTTGAAGATAAGCGTTTCAAACAAAATGTCTTCTTCGCGAATTTTTTAGGAGAAGATACCTAAGAAAGTATATTTTAAATATAGAAAGGCAGAATGTACTTTTTTGTAAAACATAAATTTTAAAAATTCATTGCAAACGTGATATACATGTTATGGAAACATCTCCGCTGTATGGAACTTCTACTAAAAAATTCGTGAAGAGTGGATTTTGTTTGAAACGGATATCTTTAAAGTTAACGCATTGAGGCGAATTTTCCTTAACATGAGATTTCCTGTTTAAATTTTGCAGCTGCCAGCAGGTAGGCAGTGCAATTAAGAGCCACCCAAACCTCTCCACTGCTAAATATTTATAACCTATTATGCATCAGTGTTAACCAGAACTTAAGTAAACTAGAATATCCCTTATGAATAAAATGAAAGACCATTTGGGAAAATTAATTCGTTATATAATTTGAAATTACATTCAGACACCTAATGAATTTATGTTTTCGATATGCATGCCATAGTAGTTAAGAAATTTTGCTTCTGCTGCTACTGTATTCTGGATGGGGAGCCGGTCAGCACCGTGGACGAAAAAGTGAGCAAATATCACAATGACCTCATGCTCTGTCATTCCATGCCAGCGGTGGCCATCTTGGATGTACTTATTTTTTATTTCCTGCGCTAAGCTCTGTGAACGGGCCTTTAGTCGGATTGGCCACTGTGTGCTGCGAAAGGTTCTCCCATGCTAATCATGCAAATCACATTTATGAAAACAGAAATTATGCAAATCGCATTAACGCAAATCGCAGATAATTATATACACATACAAATGCATGCCAATCACCCGTCATCTTGCCTTCGTCTGTACACCACTCACCATCTTGAATTCTGCATCCATGCACTGTCACTCCACTTTGTTACAATTATATTCTACAGCCGATGCCAAGTAGACCCATGATAATGATGCCTATGCAAAATGCTGTATGCAATTGACGCCTATGCTAATCGTGACCTATGCTAATCGTGACCTATGCAAATTATGTATGCACATGTCAATCACCCACCACGACAAATACAAGACAGTGGTTGCTACCACAGGCCAAGTTTTAGGTACAGTATGTCTATATCTGACTCCCACGAAATTATAAGCATAGTTGGCTCCCATAAGTTGAAGCTATAGTCACCAAATTTAAATAGGCACGACCTCTGGCAACGAACAGGGTGGTTGGGGCAAGTACACCTTAAGCCTTCGTATAAGAATATTTGGCTGCACTTTCCCATCTACCGAAGCCATAGTCGTCAAATTAATATCATAGGCATCACCCCAAATGACATACAGGATGTTAAGGTCAAGTATGCCTTAATACCTCTTATAAGCATAGTTGACCACCATTACCCATCTACTGAAGCTATAGTCGCCAAATTTAAATCATATGCATCGCTCTCGATATCGAGTAGGGCAGCTGGGTTAATTAGAAGAATATGCCTATTATAAGCATAGATGGTTGCCATTTCCCATCGTCTGAAGCTATAGCCACTTAATTCAAAACATAGACAGCACACTCATCATCGAATAGGGTGGCAGGCTCAATTATGCCATAGCCTCTCTTAAAAGCATAGTTGGTCACCATTCCCCATCTACTGAAGCTAGAGTCAGCAAATTCATTTCATAGGCTTCGCTCCCTACGACGAGCAGGTTGGCAGGGTCAATTGCACCGTAAGCCACCTTACAAGCATATTTGGGCATAATTTCCCATCCAATGAAGTTGTAACTGCCAAATTTATATCATAGACTTCACTCCCTACAATGCACGAGGTGGTAGGGACAAGTATGCCTAAACCCCTCATATAAGCAAAGTTGACCATTATTTTCCACCTGCTGAAGCTATAGACATCAAATTCATATCACAACCATCACTCCTAACCCTGACCAAGGCAAAACAGCCATTTATGTCATAAGCCTCCTGATAAGCATAGATGTATATCATTTCCTATCCACGAAAGCCACGACCATCAAATTCGTATCTACCTGTTATAAGTATAGTAGGACATCATTTCTGAATCATTTAAGTTCAGTAACATGTAACAGCCAGTCATACATGTATATAAAATAAAGATGGGTATACATACAATGATGTCACAAGCATGACAAAGTAGTTAGTAGTTACTGATGCATGTAGGAGCGTAGGGTCTAAAATATACACATACGTGTTGAACCGCGTGCACACGACAATCACCCATCGCCACCATCGTAGTCTGCTGCCGCAGGTGTTCGCCATCTTGGATCCCACATCGTCTGCTAGCCCCCGTCGTTCAATGCCATCCAGGTATTATATAAAAGTTATAATATAATCGAAAATATATACAAAAATAAACATTCACATGGGTAACAGGCAACAACAAATCATAAATGATAAACATTTAAGATATAATCAATTAAGCTGCGAACCTTGATATATGTAACTGTGGCTTATAGTAAAAGAAATACATACATAGTAATATAAATAAATACTGTCAGCCTAACATGAGGGCCGGCCACCCGAGGCCTCGTTAGCACATGTAACCCTTAACAACCAGCCATACATTGAAAATGTAAATGTGTAAGCAATTGCAACGCGAGCAAGGCATATGTAGCCGCAGGTTACATC
>NQII01002531.1:203633-214021 GCA_002778355.1 Clitarchus hookeri | reverse complement strand
GGGGGGTTGATCCGGCAATTTTCCTCAATAAAATATTATTTATGATAACAAATTTAATTTTATCACATAATAACATCACTTAAGAAAATAATTTGAGAATCAAATTTTGGTATTTTGGGTGTATTAAGTAAATTAAATAACCTAACAAGGTATTGGAAATAAGTTTAATCTCTTCGATAGCTATCAACACGTAAATACATGTATGCATTATACATTATTGACATATTAAAATTAAACTGATATTAAAATTAAATATTGAAGTTTCCTTCAAATATGAATATCAGAGAGTTTGTAAAATTAGTTTAATAATAAGTTTATTCGTGTAACAAGATTGAAAAGGAACGTACTGCACTTGATCAAACTATCAAAAAAATTCAAGAAACAATTAAAATGTGAACTGTTTTTTTTTTATATTTAGTACTATTTACCTTCAAAGTCAATTTATAAAGCCTTCCTCCTTGCTTTTTTTTCGAGCGAATATGTCTATGATGTCATCGCACGGCAATGCACTTATACGTATACCATTATTTTCTTTACATGGGTGGACCTTTGTTACATGTTCCCGAACTTCAAAGGTTTGGAAATGCGACTGTATCTTCAACCATTTGAAAATGGCAGTCGACTATGCTTATAAGAGGGCCCAAGGCATAATGAGCCATATAATATTGATCAGTGCTAGGAGCAGTACCTACATTCCGAATTTGGTGACTACAACTTAAATGGTTCGGAAATGATTGCCAAATATGCTTATAAGTTCGTGGGGTCAGATACAGACATACTGCACTGAAAACATGTCCTGTGGTAAGGCAACCACTGCGTTGTGCTTGAGGCTCAGACTGGTTACATAATTAATTCAAAAAATATAAATAATCGCACCTATGCCAACTAAATTCAATACGGAGTCGAAAAGTGCGAATAATCAAAGTTAATAATGGTACCCCCGAGAATTCAAAATGGCCGATGAGATTCTAATACGGCTGATATTTTATTACAATTTTCTTGTAAATGTTTTTCAATGTGGCTGGTTTTTGCTGAATTCCAGCTGCATCTAGCCACAATTAGTAAATGTCAGCCATAGTGAGCGAAAAAAAAAAGAGTTCAATTAAGCAGGTAGGGAGGGAAATTCGAGAAATTTTAAGGGGAAAACAGGAAAATATTATGGGGATAAAGGAGAAATTCCAAGATGGCGGTCAGTTTACTGGTCCACAGCCACAAGCCACTGTGTCAGAAGACCCATAATATATTATACTATGCTCCAAATAATTACTGAAAATACCACACACTATAAATGCTTGGAAAATAATTGCATTTATTAAATTATCAGCCATAGAATTCCAAGAAAAACTTTTGGATGTTTTGATTAGCCTGATCATAATTAGCAAGATAAGAAAAATTAATTGGTTTTAATGATATGCAGCCTTGGCAACAACAGATTTTCTTTTGATTTAAGTAGGTTGTAACTTTCAGCTTTAATAAATCACAAATAAAGTTTACTATTTGAAAAAAAATATTAAGTTCTCTACGATATTGGTTTTGGGGGTGGGTTTTCTCAAGGGTACCGTGGGAGCGAGGTTTTCTATCTTGATTTACCAAACTAAGGCTCACGGGCACGTAGGGCAATGTTATAAGTCCATTCCTCACTTTATGTAAGGGAACACGCGTCCGGCGACCGTATAAGCCAAGCCTTCTTATATAACCGTGCTCATTCTTTGTCCCATAAGGAAGGTCTGTTCCAGAACTCGTAACTCGACCATTTTACAGTTAAATTAAATAAAAACCCTAACAGCCTTACTCACTTGGGTTAGCTGTCCTACCTAAAGGATCCCAGATGGCTTATATCAGAAAAAAAAAATTCCCTTTAAAACATATTAAAATGAAGACGTATTTGAATAAACCGCCAATTGCTAGAGTGCTATAGGCTATTTCAATATCTCGTACCACTTGATTGCCATAGTAACATTGAACAATATTCTCCTTTGGCTAAGGCCTATGTAAACATGACAAATTTTACGAACTATAAAAACATAAAATAAAATGTCTTCCACTCATAGATTCCTTAAATAAAATTAGCAGATTAGTCAACTGATAAAATAACCAATAACTACTACTGCAAAATTACACGCATTAAAAATAATATTACGTCTTCAAACAAATAAATAATCATAATTTTCAACACCTTCGAAAATTAAATTCCACGACGTTACATTACATAAAGAGTCCCATAGGCCATATAATAATAGTTGTTTCTAACGCAGACAAGAAGAGAAAGATGGTGTCAGGAGAGTAATGTCTGAGATGAACTTACAAGCTGATGACTGCAGATACAGAAATCGTCACAGTGTAAAAAATAATGTGTAAAATTCCGAATTAAAAATATATTATTTAATTGTCTCGTTTTGAATAACTTAGTAGACCAATGAGTTGGCGTCAATCGGTTATCAACTCATGCATAAATGAGACGTTAAAAAACTTTATGTTTACTGTAAATTAATGCAAGGCTAAGACTGCAAGAAAATTTATATAGGCCTAAGTAGTAAGGGGAAAAAAACCAATCTGTAAAAACTTGTGAATTTAAAAACCAGATAATAATTTCAAAGACTCGTGTTCAAAGAATTACTAGTGAACTTGCTTTCTATTTTGATACATGATTTGATAGTGCCTGAGTATTGGTAGACCTGTACGTTACCAATTAAAAAACAAGAAATGAAAAATTATTTTTTCCTCACTTTAATTGTAGCTACTGTTTGAGTAAGATTTTCCACAATGATTAAGTTTGGCGTATGTGCCTACCATTTTCGTAGTGCAATTTTAAGGTAACATTTCGTTTGTTTCCTGTATTCGTGGTTCATCTTTTTTAAATCATGCAATCAAAAATTTTTTTGAAGATTTTTACAAATTATTTTTTCTACCCAAAATAGCAGTTCAATTTTTAAAAAAATATGCTTTCTCCAGATTTTAATGTATTGGAGCTCAGCAGACTTAAAATCCACCGAGGTACTGAATGCAAAACTGAATTGGCCGTTTACACGTAGACTTCAATTTACACAAGTTACTGCTGTTCCAAATGTTTCTTTCCTTCCTTTAAAATACGTCATGTTTTATACTCTCATGTTTTAAAAATAAGATCATAAATTAGTTTACTAATTTATAACCTACTCAGAAATTACAAAACTCACATTTAAAATTAAATATTTGCAAAATTACTCTAATAGGCCTAACTTCAAAGGTTAGCTACATGTATAAACTTCTTTGCAAAAGTTATAACAAATACTTATTTTACTTTTCACCTTACTTAGATCCTATTAGTTGAAATTTTACCTTGCTACTTAAGTGACAATCCCTATAAAAATACTAAACCAAGAGCCATTTTCAAAAATGATGGCCTTTTAGATTCGTTTGTGATTTCCTTTTTGTTTAGTAGCAAGTTCTTTAAACAATTGGCATGTACTTTATTTCTTGCAATTTTTATTCATATTTATTGTAAATCAATTTGAAAACACTTCCTATTAGTTCGACTAAAATTAGTATGTTGACAAAAAACACGTGTCATTATTACGAACAAGGGCTAAGCCTAAATGTCCTAAATGATTTTGAAATGTATTTAACTAAAACCCAGCTTAAAAATAATATGCTGGTATAAATAAATTGTTATAGGTTTGCCCAACACTTAATTTCTAGTAATATTTTTAATTTTTTACCCTCCTTTATATATATTTGCAAATATTAACTTAGGCCTACATATTTCAAAAGTTGAGTAGAAAATTATGAAATTGTTTAAACTCATTTTACTTACTAATTTATATTAATAGATTAAAAATAATGGGCAATGCAAAATTTTACATATCAAACAGAGCAGCTAGACCATATTTTCCATATGAAAATGGTTTTTAAAATATAGATTCTCTAGATTTGACGTTCTTCAAAAATGTAGCGGTGTGAAAAAAGTGTTGCACGTGCAAAAACTTAGAAAAATTCTTATAACTTATAATTTAGTTGCCAACTATATCAGAGACGCCATGTTGTCATCTACTTGACGGCTTAAAATATAACATGGGCTTGATCTGCGCACTGGCCTACGTTATAGTGCAACCCTACAACCCCTAATGAAGCTCTTAAAAACTTGCACCCGGAAAGGAATCGAACCTACGTCGTCCGGTTAGCAGAACTATTCCTGCCAAAATACCTACATGCCTACAGTTGCAAAATGACTTGGCCTAATATACGTCTAAAGATAAGGACTACATTAAAAATCACACATGTTCAACATACCTGCTGCATTGAGAAATGTATGTCCCTTTTCCCGGATTACTATTTTCACTTCACCATGAAAATTATTATTCTTGAATTCGAAGGCTAATAATTGTAACTAAAGTACGTTCTGCAAGCGTGGCAATTTCCCTGAAAACAAGCCAAATACACAGTAGGCCTACCACAAGTAAACGCACTATCATTATACAGGATATCATTTTGAACACTTTCTGGCCAATTACCCCGTTGTTTCGAAAGAGAACGTCTTCAATAACTAAGAAGTAGCTGCTCATTATTGGCTTCTGTGATTCCATTCCCTCGATTTTTTATGCCTACCGCCGGCACTGTGCCGAAGATCCGAACCCAGGACCTCGAGGTCTGAAATTTAATGTCTTTCTTTAAGCGAACTCGCCCACGGCGGATGTGAAAACTGGGTAACTTATCTTAGGCCTAACTGTTCACGTGAATAAATACAGAATAGGACGTCAGTAACATAGAAGTCACTTGAGAACTGTTCGATTTTTTTATCATTGCGATCCCATAGGACCAACATTTAAGACACATTTTCATTTCAATACCTTGTTACATTTTTCTTCTAATTCTTTTTATAGAGGATTGATTTCACTTGAAAAAAAACTGTAAAAGCGACGGTTTTAGGATTGCTTTCAAGCCTACAATCTTAAAATTTCAGCTGGGAATAAGCATTTGACTACAAAGCGGACGTCGAATTGGCGTGTGACTAAAAAAAAGGAAATTTCCATTTTGTTGTACAGACATAGGGTTTTTTTTTATTTCCCGTGGAAGGACGTATTATTATTATACTTATCTTACCTTGCGGAAAATACTCAAATTAATTTGCAGTCTTCGCCTAGGGACGATATTTTCTTTCATTAGTTTTACTCGGAAAGTCACTTGGTCGGTTGTTGTCCTGCTGACGGAGTTAGCTAGTGCATATGCATGTCACGTGCAGGCGGAAGTCAGGAATACTTGATGTGTTGTCGAAGGGGAAAGAGGGGTAGAGGACCCCCAGCCGCGGCGTGCGCATGCGCGGCACTCGCGGCCAATGACGCGCGCTGTTTCAATGGTTGCCACATCAGCAGCGGGGGAAGTGGATGTAGCGTCGCGCGCTATCTCTGTCTCCGTCTGACCGCCACACGAGAGAGAGCGAAGGCCCGCGATAGCAGCCCGCCTGTGCGCGCGCAGCCTTGGAGGGAGGTTCGAAAAGTCCTGATTGGAGCTGCAGAGGCCGGGGCCACGGCGCTTTCTCTGTTTACACAGACGTGAAATGCTTAATCCGTTATCGGGAGGGGGACTTATAGCGTGATGAACCGGGGGTGGTGGAGAGCTGAGGGTGTTACGCATGCCTAACGGACTGCTATTTATTCGGTACCTCCCTCCGCCACCCTGGTACAAGTTCCCGAACGCCCTGGATTCGATTCCCTGTAAGTTCGAACTGTTTGCTTATTACCTACTGTCGTGCGTCACGACTTCTATTTGTAAAGGACCGCGGTGCTGTAGTGGTCAGACTACTCGCTTCCCTCTTAGGCGAACCAGGTTCGATTCCCGGCAGGGTCGCTCCCGGATTTTCGCATGTAGGAATAGTGCCTGTCGATGCCGCTTGTCGGAGGGTTTTCTCAGGGATATCCCATTTCCCCCATCCTTCATCCTTGCATTCCGGTGCTGCTCCATACTCCTCTCACTTTACTCTCATCGGCTGTCAAGACCTAGGTATTAAGAGCCCCCCCCCCCCGGTCTTCCCTCTACTTCACTCCATTCTATTTGTATGCCGTGTTAAAAAAATCAGTACGATATATTTGTATTCTGAAATTATTTATTTTTAATTGGTTTATTTTGTTACCTTCGGAAGTGTGTAGTGTTTTCGTACCAACTTTCTCAATTTTTTCATTGTCCTTTGTTCCTCGCCGTTTACTGTTTTGGGGTTATTGAGAATCTACCAAAAACCACTGACTAAGTCCCTGCCGAGCGTTATGTTTGATTAGCACGCATTTGGGAAGCCCTGGGTTCGATCCCCACTGAATGAGCTAAGACTGCTATGATTTCACCATACTTAGACGTACATTCTGCTTAACAACTGTGTATAAAGTGATGATAATAATTTTTGTTATTGCAAAAGGTATTTTTGAGAATTAAAGTGCTTATAGTATTATTTATTCTTGGTATGGACTAATATATATATATAATTGCATTGTTATATATATGTTTATATAAGAATAACAAAATATTAAGTTATATCATAAGTCATATTATATTTTGTTACATAATATATTACTGAAATAACATAAATTACACTATTCCGTATAATACAATCGATTATAGTTAAAACTAGACAGTATTACAAAATGTAACAGTCAATATTGAGCCTAACAACAGGTCTACGTATACACCGTGATTAATTATGAGATTAGAATAAATAACCTTACATCGCAAGAGTTCGAAAGTAGTTCTTATCACTTACTTAAGGGAAATCGCTCACGCAGCCTAGTCGTTTGTATAATCAATAAAGAAAACTGATATTCTTAATTAGATACTGCCGGGAAAGAATGTCTACAGGATCAAGTAGTAGGCATTTTTTTCCTCTTATCCTTCGAAAAAACTGTGCCAGAGACGAAAATGTTACCTTTATAGCAGGCTGCAAATTGCAGGTGATGAGATGAGTGGATGATGGTTCGAGTTCTGTCTTATACAGGCTGTTCGTAAATTCTTAAGCATAAGGTATTTTGAATAAACACGAAATACGCAAGAAACTGCTGGGCTGTGTGTAGTATCGCCTGAAGTCAGGGGTCGAAGCTTATTCACTAACTCAGTACTGTAACGAGAACAGGCGAGAGGAAGATAACGTTCAAAGAGCGCGGAAAACCTCTAAACTTATCACGTCGTTTCTCCGAAGCCACTCATTCAAACGGTTTCATATTTTGGGAATTGACGCGAAGTTTCTTTATTGCGATCACTGATAGATTACTTTTCATAAACAACGTAAAACCATTTCAGAAAAAAAATATTTAATAAACGTTTGCGCCAAATTCCGGAAAAGTTACAGCGTAAAAAGTAAGATAGTGTATTTTTTTTTAAATAGATAAATGAGGGATGAAACAGTATGAAATGTAGAGAAAGGAACGAAATTTTACGTAAAAACTGCACAATTGTTGTGAGTGGCCTGGTTTTTACATAATGGGCTGATAATTTTAGAGCAGCGTTCCCCAACCTTTGTCAGCCACGGACCCCTAGGAAATCAAGCACAATTTTCAAGGATCCCCTTAATAAAAAAAACAGCACGTTCGTCGTGCTAAGTAAGCGTAGCGATTACGAGACTTTTGGTTGCATTTATTTATTATTGTTAAATGGTCCAGAGATGAGACTGCGGACACCCATACATATACTCGCGGACCCCCAGGGGTTCGCGGACCCCAGATTAAGAAACACTGGTTTAGAGGATTCTATGGTAAACGTGAATATCAGGCATAGAGTTTAAACTGTACGTCAAACTCTGTAAACAGGATGTTTTTCAATACATGTCGAAATTCCAACCACAGCATCTATGGACAAATATAAACAAAAAAATCTTAGTAATAAAATTGTTGGCAAGGTCAGTTAGTATTTTTTTAATTTCAGTTGAAGTTAGGCAAAATAACGCAGGGAGTCTGCAGCTATACGTACCAGTGTGTACAACAAGTTGCATATCACGAAGGCGAACAGAAGTGGCACGCCATGTGGAGAGCGCCTACACATAGGACACCATAACTCGAGGTACGCGGGTGCCGCAAGTGGTTGCTTGTTAGTACACGTGTGTCACACTATGTGAATGATGGCAACTTAGCAATTTAGTAGTAAACGCTATCAGAAGTATTTGCATTTTATTTCTGGCATGGCGAAACAATTCCGTTCGCCTTCGTGATATGCAACTTGTTGCGCAAGCAGGCACGTATGACTGCGGACTCCCTGCGTTGTTTTGCCTAACTTCAACTTAAATTTAAAAATACTAGATGGCCTTTACAAAAT
This sequence comes from Clitarchus hookeri, assembly GCA_002778355.1. Lineage (NCBI taxonomy): Eukaryota > Metazoa > Arthropoda > Insecta > Phasmatodea > Phasmatidae > Clitarchus > Clitarchus hookeri. The sequence continues at coordinate 205,756 of NQII01002531.1, read as the reverse complement.
TTTATTGCCAGGAGTTTTGTTCATATTTATCCATAGATGCTGTGGTTTGAATTTCGACATGTTATTCAAAAACTCTTTGTACCTATATCTTCATCACTAGGCCTATATGAAAGAAAAAATATGGTCAAACACTTTTTCTGTCCCTAAATTATCAGCCTAATAACATTGTAAACTATCGTAATCAGTCAGCGTGGGTTCGATTCTCTGTATGGAAATGAATTTTAAAAATCGCTCAAAAAACCTGTTAGTAGTCTAGCTCTACGGTAGTTTGTAATCATACATTTTGACAGCTGCAACGTTTTGCGTCGTTAAATGTAATATAATGACTAGCTTATTTATCCTTTTGACTAATTTATAATAAATAACAAACAAAATTTATATTAAAAATTGTAACGTTAAGACTACATATAAAAATATTAACACCCAATTTGCAATATGAATTGGCTCCTACAGAGGAGAAAGTAATTGAAAGTTGAAATAATTCATAACTGAATAATGTGAAATGCCAATTCATCGTAACAAAAAAATCTGTTCCATAAAAATTTTGTTACAAAAAACCATTTTATGGTTAAGCAGAAAATGATCACTCAGTTAAGTAATAATATATATTAATTTAACAAAATAATTTGTAACTGCGACACGTTTAATCCATAATGCAATGACAGTCAAAACAGAATTTAAATGGAAAGTAAAAATATACAGTATAGTGATTTTGGGAGTCTGTAAAAGGAATGAGACCAAAATAATTTTAGAGGCATTAAATGAAAGATTTAGAAATATTCAGCAAAAATAATAAGAGTAAATCTTATAGCCTAGATATTTAAAAAAACAGTTTCAATGTTTATATTTATACAAAGTGGTGGTTTTTTAAATAGTGAGATGCGTTCTGCTCGGTACAAAAATGTGTTTACTTCTGTCCCAATACAAATTTGAAACGTGGCTATAAGAAGTGAAGTAGCTAAAAACGTTATTTTAATTTACTATGGAATCTTTCATTCTCAAATATATATATTTTTTTGTTGATCGGGTACTGTAGCCGTACCATTGTTGTTCGCACTGCACGAAACCGCAATGCTTGCACAGAGCTTTGCGGAAATTCACTTGCTATTGGTTAATGCGCTCTCCTCTGTTCCTTTTTCAGCATTGTCCTCCCGCGAACTGGCTTCACCCCCACCCTAAGTAGGACCTCTCCCGCTGTTTACTACAGTATATAGCCTACAACCTCCTTGGGAATACTTCCCATAACAGCCTTGCTGGCATTACATGTGGATTATAATAATCACACAACAATAATAACAACATAATTAGTCATATGAAATCTGGTTTTATCAGTTGAATGCCTAAGCTAATTTACACAAAATTAACGCTGAAAATTTAATCATTGAGTTTCGTGTAAGATGCGATACATTTTCCTTACATTGCGCCTGCTAACGAGTAGCGGGAACCGAAACAACACTACAATAAAAAATAATAATAAATTAATAATTTACTTAGTATTTTATTTCGAATATAGTAATTCCACAATACAGCACAGTAACTTTTTTATATTTAAATAATAATATATAACAGTTATTCAACATTATAATAGGCATAAACCAACGTCTAATTTATTTTTATATGTCTCGCATTACAATCTATGCGTTATTTTTTATTTACGCTTTTAAAATTTGTCAGAAACGGGGTTTTAAAGTGTATTAAATAATGCATGCTCTACGAAAGGGTCTTCGTCTCCTTCCACGTACTTCTTTAAAATAATCTCTGAACAATACAATTCAATTTTCAGGTCGTACCCCAAGAGATAAAATTAAACTTATGTATTGTAACTCAAAATGCTTATGATATATTCCAATTTCGTGCCTTTGTAGAATTTTAAGGTAAGGAAACCTATTAGAATAAAGATCGGGTAGGGTTTAATAGCCTACAGGCTATATATATATATATAGCCTGTAGGCTATATATATATATATATATATAGGCCATTTGATAGTAAAAATGTAGCTAAAAGCTTTGTAGATTTTTTTTTATTGTGTGTTTTAATAGGTAGTCGGTGTTTTTCACATACATCCTGATCAATCGTTGAGTTTCTGAGATGTAAATGTGGAGCAGCGGCAGAATGCAAGGTC
>NQII01002531.1:177397-203576 GCA_002778355.1 Clitarchus hookeri | reverse complement strand
GGGGGGGGGGGGAGATGGAGTACCTCGAGAAAATCTGCTGGCCAATCGCAACCATCACCACGGTTCCCACATGAGAAAATCCGGATGACCCCCCGCCGGGAATCCAACCCGGTTCGCCTTGGTAGGAGGCGAGTAGTCTGACAGCTACACCATCATAGCCCCATTTAATCGCGTATTGTGGTAATTTTATTTTTAACTGCATTATTAAGTATACCAGAAACGTTTCTTGTATCAGATTTGGAAATATATTTATTGTCTAGCATTCTCCATAAATAATACAGTCCTATGAAATTCCTGTTTGATTAAAGGTAACATTATTAGACCACTCCCCTCCCCAAAATCAAATAACACGGCGCATTGGACTTGATTCCCGATGGGGTCAAACCCTGATTTCCGCGTTTGGAAAACGTTGTAAATGTTGCTGTTAACTGTTGGGTTTTCTTGTGTTATTCTCGTTTGCCCTCCATTGTATTCCGTCGCTGTTCCACCTCTACCACACTTTGTTTTATTGTATGCTTATTACATCAATATTTTTGTAGAGTTAGGTTACGTAGCCTTGTTACGTTAGGCCTATGTTTTGGTTAATCATGCGTTAGTCGAAAGNATATTTTTGTAGAGTTAGGTTACGTAGCCTTGTTACGTTAGGCCTATGTTTTGGTTAATCATGCGTTAGTCGAAAGTAACTTGCGGAAGTTGTCAAAATTATTCTCTTATTTCCCCTTCACGGTCAGGTGCGAGTCGCAGAATTTCGCAGATCNAACTTGCGGAAGTTGTCAAAATTATTCTCTTATTTCCCCTTCACGGTCAGGTGCGAGTCGCAGAATTTCGCAGATCATTCGTGAAAAAATTCGGGCATGTCTATTACCTCTTTTACTTCTTTTCACATCTTACTGTTTCTAACATAGCTTCCTACGGTCAGTTATTCGTGACAGTATAGCCACGTGAAAACTTTATGCCTTTATTCTACGTAAACTGTGAACATGCAGTTACGCGTGAGTTTGGTTATTCACCACAAGGTTTCGCAGAATATGTCAACTGAATAAGAGTTGCGCTAAATTAAAATGGGCAAAGAGAAGACTTTTCTAAAGTATCCCACTTGTTTCTTTGTTTGAGTTTTACAAGTTACGTACCTAAGTTTATACAATATGTTTAAAAAAAAAAAGTACTCCATATGTTCAGAGGAGATAGTATGCGCCAAAACAAGAATAAAAGTCAAACAAACATGGGTCCTAAAACCCAAAACCTTAAGAGCTATGAGCAAAGATATTGTTTACAGGTGAGGCTGGTTTCACGAAAGATGGTATTACTAATTTCCATAATAAACATGTTTGGGCTGATGAAAATCCCCACGCAGTGGAAGAAGAATGGCATTAGCATTGTTTTACAATTAATGTATGGGCAGGAATTATTGGCGATAAACTAATAGGACCTTATAAACTACCAAACAAATTGAATGGAGCAATGCATCATGATTTCATAGCAAATGAATTGCCTGTCTCGCTGGAGGAAGTGCCTTGCCTTAAAATGCTANTGGAGCAATGCATCATGATTTCATAGCAAATGAATTGCCTGTCTCGCTGGAGGAAGTGCCTTGCCTTAAAATGCTATAAATGTGGTTCATGCATGATGGAGCATCAGCCTATTTTCTCCGAAATGTCCAAGAACACATAACAGAGACGTTTAATGGGTGGTGGATTGGTCGATGAGGTCCTGTACGTTGGCCTACTCGTTCCCCTGNGAACACATAACAGAGACGTTTAATGGGTGGTGGATTGGTCGATGAGGTCCTGTACGTTGGCCTACTCGTTCCCCTGATCTTAATCCCTTAGTTTTTTTGTTGTGGGGACACTTGAAGGCTTTGGTGTATGCAACCCCCATCAGTGATGTACAAGCACTACAAGAGCATGTCATCAATGCCTGCCAGCACATCCGCGACCAAACAGGAGTGTTTCAAAGAGTGCGTGATTCCCTACGATGTAGGGCACAAGGATGCATTACTATGAATGGACATCACATTGAGCACCTCCTAGGCCATATATAGCGATTTTGAGCACGTGCCCATAGCTCTTACGGTATGGGTTTTAGGACCCATGGGTTTTAGACTTTTTTTTCTTATTTTGATGCATACTACCACCTCTCCCAGTATGGAATACTTTTTTCTAACACCCTTATAGAGTGTTAACTATCCTTATGGGGAATTTGTCTTTGAAATATACTGTTACGAGTCAGTGGATCTTACTTTTTTTTAAATTAAGTTTGAAGCCCGAATTAAAATTGAATGCTGCACACCTCAATTGCCTCTAATGAAAGGAATCACGAATTAAAAAACCGTTAGAGGTCCAAGTAGTCCTATGCTAAGCATTCGGATCTTCTAACTAGACCTTTCCAAGACATTCGGAGGGCTTCTAGACAATTAGTGACATTCTCTCTCTCTCTCTCNCGGATCTTCTAACTAGACCTTTCCAAGACATTCGGAGGGCTTCTAGACAATTAGTGACATTCTCTCTCTCTCTCTCAATTCCCCTCCTTCCTGTCACAGTCACAGCTCCTCCTTTCTTATTACCTCATAGGCTACNCTCTCTCTCTCTCTCTCAATTCCCCTCCTTCCTGTCACAGTCACAGCTCCTCCTTTCTTATTACCTCATAGGCTACGAAGTAATCCGTGTTTGGAGATGTAGTAATATAATCTGATGAGAAGACACCCGCAATTTTCGGGAGTTCAGTGACCTGCAAGCAAGAGAGCGTGGTGTTAAGGCCATGAAGTTTCTCCCTACTCGTGAGAAGAAGAGAGGAATTCGGTAGTTGTGCGGTCAGTACGCCAGCCTCCCACTGGATTTGCACATGGGGGAAGACGAGGTGGGCGTTTCCCATAGCCAGTGAGTTTTCTTGGAGTGCTCCCTGCTAATAACCCAATACAACCCCAAGTAAACCGACCAACATTAAAAAACCTATTGCTTCATTTACTATCACGCTTCAAGGACGAAAATCGCCACTGTAGTGGGTGCTAACATAAAAGTATTATTATTTTCATCATCATTAGCCTATCTCAAAAACAAGGAAGCCATTATATATCTCTTAACAACTAGTCTATGTATTTTTTGCACTAACATATCAGTGACATAATTTTTGTTCTTTATTTTTCGGGCATTTTCATTATTTTGCTGCTATTTGTTAAACAACAATTATGTAAAAAAAAGTAATAATTAAAAAAAATTTAAGAATTACAACTTTAGTGAAAAAAATTCAAAAATATTTTTAAGCGTTGTATTTAATGCAGCTTAAAGACATTTTCTATCATTAAAAGATACATTATTTGACCAGATTATAATGAGATTTTAACTTTGAACATTCTTTTCCATCTCCACCTCCGTTCCGACGGTCAGTTTCTTGTTTCCAGTTATGGAATTTTCTAAAATTATTGTATAATTTTTGTAAAACTTTCTGGATGCTTAACATATTTCAAAATTTCATCCTTTTCCATTTTTCTTGTATGGCTGCCATTTTGGAATTCCCTAAGTTTCTCGCTTATTCAACTTGAATGACCACCATTTTTGTTTTCATAAAATGGTCTTACTTTCATATCCCACATGGATGACAGCCATATTAAATTTTTTGTGTATTGCATGATGATAACTGATAGGTGCTGTAGAACCCTAACCGATATCATAACATTTTATTTCAAGCAAGTTGTGAATATTTTTGAAGTTACCTCTATCAATTCAGGTATATAAGTTATTGTAACACCATACTGACTCAAATAAGATGTCAATATACTCCACTTAGGGATTTATCAATCGATGTTATGGTTCTAGTTTGGCTAAGTGGTAAACCAAACTGAATAATAGGTATGTAACTACGTCTTTAATGCCGAACAGGGTGGCGCAGTAGTATACGCATTAGGGAGGACCTGGGTTCTAATCCCGGTCGGGCCATCCTGATTTCTGTTTTCTATGGTTTTCCGAAATCGCTCCAGGCGAATGCTGAGATAATACCTCACTGCAGACCACGGCCGATTTCTCCACAATTCCTTATTCTCTAAACCACTTGCTCCGTCTCAATCACCTCACTGTCGACCAGACGTTAAGTAGCTATTTCTTCAAGTGCCTGCTGATGTCATTGTCAGAATCAGTCATCTCAGAATTGTTCATACTTTATATTCAATATTTTTAATTTACGTAATTTAAAAGTGTACCCATTTAGTAGTAAAATTAACTTCTCAGGATACCTTGCAGAATACTAATATGCGCATCAAAGGTTGCAGATCTGCGACACATGTAAAAATCAGTACTCATTACGACCCTAACAAAAATATTTGGCAATTTTTTTGTCTCGCACCATGTTATTATATCCCTTCAATCCAATATTTATAACATCGTAAGGAAAAAATCGAATTCACTCCACTCTGAATTTTGTCTTGTATACTGTCATGTCATACCCGAAACTTCTACAGCAACAAAAGAGCCAGTCTAGCCAAAGTTTGTCAGGAAGAAGATGAAGACACAAAAAAAGTAATTTAGAGGAATTTGGCTGTAGCCTATGGACGTATGGGTAACAATAATCTCGATCCACTCAGAGCATCGTATTTGATCGATAATCCAGGAACTCTTTAACAGAAAAGGCAATAATAAACTTAAATAAAACTGTCTATACTACTGCTGCCCTAAGCAGGCCATTCTGACCAAACATAGAATGAGCTCGCCCTCAGTACATACGCAGACAATAGGCAAGTGTGCCCACAAGAGGGGTTTATGACGCAAACTGCGCTTTTGAAATTTTGGGAAGGGGGGGGGTGATGTTTTCGAAAAGTTTGTTTTGTATTGGGAACAGAGAGGTGAGAGAATAGGATGGGGGAAAACCTGAAAAAAATTGTTGTTGGTGGTGACAAAAAAAAAATAGGACAAATTGGTTGTGTGCAGGTTGAGACAAAAGTACTGTCTCATTTCATTTTGCGTACAGATAAGTATTCTTGCACCTTACTGTGTTCCAATTCTTCAGTACTTTATTATTTCCTCAGGTAAGTCACTCTGATATGCCAGAGTTTTTCCTTTATGTGCTAAGGTTTTTATTAATTACTATTTAAAGTCTTTATATTTGGATTATTAAAAAAAATATTATATTATAAGTTCTAGTAAAAGGGGGAGGTTTAGTTACATTTATTATTTTGTTATTAAAAACTTTTTACACTTTTTAACATTTAGATTAAACATTAAGATTTTTCAATCCAGTTTCTTATCATTAATAAATTGTTATCGATTTCTAGTATTTGTGATTTTCCGCGTGCGCCTGAANNNGGGGGGGGGGGGGGGGGGGGGGTTGAATTTTCCGTCGTGACTGAGTGCCTGGAGATGGAGGAAGGGTGGGTTGTTTCTTGCGTCTTAGTGTCTGGAGGTGGTGACTACCCTGAAATAAGTACCAATACCTCCAGACTCGTCTGCACATGAACTCGAAATATATATATATATATATATATATATATATATATATACAGGTGCTATTTTCACCATTTAGACGACCAACTTATAGTAGCAAGAGTAACGGCATGCAAATGCCGAATAAGTATAAATATTTCTACACAATTTCAAACTCTGCTGTACTAGAATGCTGCAGCCTGAAAACAAAAATGGGAAGCCTTCTGTGCTAAAATTAATTAACTACGACTTAGCTTCCTGCAGCAGTTTCTTACTGTGATGTTGTAGCTACGCTGAAAATGTATGCTCATCAATCTAATTCTGGGCAGTTGTACTAATGTACAAACCAGAAGTATGCGGCCTACATTTCAATAACGTTCAAGTATGTACCGGATGTTTTTTTTTTTTTACCACACTGAAAAACTCCGGTATGCTTTTCCTGGCGAAAATATAAAACGAAAAAGTATGTACCACTTTTTCCTTAAGTGATTATTAGTAAGCTATACGCCCTCAAAATAGAGTTTTGAAATGCTTTCAGTTAAAAATATCAGCGTGAGTCCGGACTAGTTGCATTAATGAATGATGATGGCACGTCGATGTGTTATGCAGCACCGGAGCACAGTAGAAAATAAGTGGTCACGTACTGTGACTGCCAAATGAGCACAAGGCACGCATTGTACATTTATAAAAGTCAATTCAACCACACACCTAGCACGAGACTTTTTTTTTTTTAAATACAGCGAGCGCTATTCATCCCCCCCTCCCCATCGTATTCACGTATCTAACAGTCATACGTCACTAGCATGTGTGTTGCATACCTGTCGGCTAATCACACAGTTTTGAAATTTCCACAAGGATTTCTCGAAAACACCTGAGGGTGTCACGACAGGACGACCTTTCCTGTCAATTTAGATGTGCTGATTCATAATTTATCTGAACAAATCGTCTACATCTGAGTGTTGCAAAGTTTCATACAAACATAGGCTGGCAACCCACATTTACGTAATGAAGGGTGGTGATATTACCAACAGCATTTTCAAAGATGTAAGATCTCCATTATACAAATCACTTTACACCGTTTGTTACTTAATTGCAAGTACTTTCCGATATTTTTACTGAAAGCATTTAGAAACTCGATTTTGGGGGCACATAAGCGCCTAGCTACCGTAACTATTACCTACGGAAAAAATTGATGTCAATCTTAATTCTAACCTACGTAAAAAAAAGCTTTTTTTTAATTTTTTTAATTTTTGCTACAGAAGTAAAAGTCACACTTTGAATACAACGTTAAGAAATGGTACTATTCTCGTGTCTCGCTGCCAACTCAACTGGGAACATTTCAGTCAGTGTTTACGTTAAAATGCATAGCAATAGGGGCAAAGATTATTTCACAAGTTGATTTTGAAAATGCTTAGGCCTTTTTCGTTCCTCGCCCAACTACTGCGTTTTAGAATGAAATAAAAATATCTGCAATATTCAAAATAGTGTCCAGTTACAGTGACACATCTCTGCAGATCCGTAAGGCCCATTCCCATCCGTGAGTAAATGTGGTTCCCATGAAGCAAGGAAGTCCCGGAAAGTGCTATGTTCGTTTTTCAACACCTTGTCTTGCAGGAAGTGACTCAAATTCATAAGCATATGGTAGTCTGGTGGTATACAAAGTTCAGGGGTTATGAAGGATATGAGGTTAGGGTAGCTAAACTTGTGTTTCGTAATTTTTGCCTCAGGGTGTTGTCTGGCAAAAACAGAGTACCCTTCCTATTGACCAATGACGGCTGTTTTTTTACACAACAGCCGGTGCAGTTTGTCAATTTATACACAGTAAGAGACAGAGATAATGTTTTCAACAGGAGGGATAACTGTAATGGACAACTATGTGCTGTCAATCATACCAACAACGAACTTTGTGTGGCATCAACCTTGATTTTGAAAAGACTTTGAAAGTTTCGCCTGAGTCAAACTTATCCACGTAGCTTGCTATTATCGAACTGGATGCGCTTATCACCACACATCATCGTCATAAACCAGCAGGTTGTTGCAAATGTCCTACTGCTCTTGTTTAAATGCCCCATCAGTTAACGCGGTATTCAGTTGTCCATTTTTATAATTTCCTTATTTGATACAGTCCGTCGGAAATAACTGGAAACAACAAACTGTAGGGCAAGTTCCCTGACTGTGGTGCATCGATATGCCTGCATGCAGTGCTGGCCGGCACCTCCAGCTGGCTCAGTGCTACATTCATTTATCCAGAAACTTGGAAAGGGAAAATTTCTAGTTCTGAACGTTAAAAATAGTCGTATTTACGTATATTTTGTGGCAAAATATTCTCGTCTTCAATTGCCAAGAACTCTGAAATTTTTTATCACGAAAGTATAACCCTTTAATAAACTCATTAAATTATTGTCGTTAAATCATTTTCTCACACCATTACATCAAAAACTTTGTGCGATTATATTGCCAACAAAAACACTTGCATTGTTACTAATACTAAATTTCAACCTTCAATGGAGCATAAACATTGAACGAGAAGATTGAAATAAGTCTGTCCACGGTTAAATTTGACATTTTTAAAAAGCAACTGAGATTTTTTTAATGTGTTTTAGAAGAATGTTTAAATTTTTAAAGCTGTATTTTTATGGTATGATAACTGTACACTATTATTAATTTTACCTAAATATATTCATATTTATATTTATATTGACGTAAAATGCTGTCTCAAATAACTCATCAAAACGTGGACAAACTAGCTTCTTCTTGACACACATATTCAGCACTCCCACCTGCCATCACTCCAGCAGCAGTTAGGAGACTTACTGCCTAGACATGACGTCACAGTACACACTTACCAACCATCCCCAGCCCAAATAATTAAGCTATACATCATAGAATAAATTAAGTACTAGTACAGGTGGACACTCAGTGTTATCCAATGGACAGGCTTTTTTTGTCGCAATCGCTATAAGAGATCGCAAACTTGACAAACACAAAATAGAATTCACTCCTCCTTTAAAATTCAATTTACTCACAGTTCGACTCCCTTGTNTCGCAAACTTGACAAACACAAAATAGAATTCACTCCTCCTTTAAAATTCAATTTACTCACAGTTCGACTCCCTTGTGATTCTTATAACTATTCATAACTTGTTTACACGAAACGCTTAGTCAATTAGTTACATTTCAAGTATTTACATTTAGCGAACAAATTTTTTTGTTAAAAAAAATAGTTGGGAATTTTGTTGTTTGCAAGCAAAGTGCAGCATACCTGCTGCTTTTTTCTAGCGATAGAAGCTAAAAATGTCTTTATTTTAGTTGCAATGTTTTCAGAGGAATGTATTTTTACATTACCTATCCTTTTTATATTTTAACCAACATAATTCATTTCAACAAATTCTGGGCTTTGTTGNAATGTATTTTTACATTACCTATCCTTTTTATATTTTAACCAACATAATTCATTTCAACAAATTCTGGGCTTTGTTGGGTTGTTTCCATCGTGTAGTTTGCCTTAACATTTTCTATGTATTTACGTTTTGCAAATTGAAGTGGCATTGGTTTACGTAGAAAAAAATCACTTATACATATTATCACAGAAGAGCAAAAATTGNCTTTGCAAATTGAAGTGGCATTGGTTTACGTAGAAAAAAATCACTTATACATATTATCACAGAAGAGCAAAAATTGTTTCCAATTTTCGTGGGACAAAGCGGGTACACTAGTAGCGTTGACTGCAAAGAATTATATAGAATAATTCCAACGTAAGATTAATATTAACACTGCACCGCATTATTAAACACGAATACTGGAGTAAATTAATTATTTACTCACAAATTCACTTCTAAACACACTTCCTGTAGCCAAGTCACGTCATTTATATGTATGTCATGAATACTACTCTAAAGTCGTGAAATTCACAATAAAGTTTATGCAAAAGAGTTCAAGGGATAAATAATAATAATGAACAAATTTTCTTGCATACAATAATAATAAAATATGTAAGCAAAGATTTAATAAAAAATGTTATAATTCACTGTAAAAGTTTTGGTCTGTAAGGTTTGATTTAGCGTATAGCGATTGGAAAATGTGTTCATCCGTGTCCTATAGTGTCCACCCCCTACGCTACAGTATGCACACAAACACTCAAAACTTAGATTTATTACAGCTTACCTCATATTCATAGTCTTGTTTCAGAAGAAATTATGCTTGTATGGTANCACTCAAAACTTAGATTTATTACAGCTTACCTCATATTCATAGTCTTGTTTCAGAAGAAATTATGCTTGTATGGTACGTTGCATAGTCGGGTGATATTTTGTTCTGATAAGGCTTAATTTTGTATAATATTTCTATTGCAGTTGCATAATTTACATACCGGAACCAAATATATATATNTTCTGATAAGGCTTAATTTTGTATAATATTTCTATTGCAGTTGCATAATTTACATACCGGAACCAAATATATATATATTTTTTTAATTCGGATAAAATGTTTACAGTGTCGCATTTTATAGACATCTTATAGAAAAAATTCACAATTTAAAAAAATAGTATAGTAACTGCAGAGAGGTAGATTTCAGCTTTGTTATTTAAACACAAATTTATTTTTACTGTGCCCAAATTTTTTAACGTTACTAATGCCAGAAGCTAAATTGTTCAGAGCTATACTGTAAAAATACATTTAATTTAATTTTAAAATAAGTTTTACTTCTTGAAAATAAAATGCATATGGCGACTTTTCATAATTACAAACTTTTCATAATTACAAACTTTTCAATAACTCTGTTGTTGAAGTTGGAAATATTTTTTATCATTTATTTTTCTATTGATAGCATTGCCAATGCATTTAGGCGATCTTGACACATAGTTTTCCTCAAAAATGTCTTAACCCTTTTTAAACCTGTAAAGCCACGTTCTGCTTCAGCAGTTGTCATTGGTGTGGTAAGTAATATACGAAGTAGTTTAGTTACTTCCTGAAATGTGTCCTCTATGTTGTTGTTCATCATGAAATTCATAAACTGTAAGGTGCAGTGAATTTACCGAAAATCCTATCTTTCATACAAAACATAAATTTCGGTTTTGAGTCTTTTTTTGTTTAAAACAGGATAAGTTGTCACAGAAATATCTAATAGTTTATCAGGAAATCTAGATGAATAAGCAGCAAAGTTTCCTCCATCTACCCATTTACCCGCACCATAATGCTCTGCGTTTTGGAACTTGTCTTTTGCGTGAGTGATATTACATCACAGACTTCTTTTGTAGCCGTACTTAAATCTTCACGCCTACATCGTTTAGGTGCACTTTCAGTCATTTCATCAACTTTAAGGCCACTGTAAATAGTTTCAATGCTATCTCGCACACATTGTACAGCTTGTACTAAACATTCCACCCTGTTTTTAATACTTGAAGTATCCGCTTGACGAGACTGTACTTGTTGGAATAGAATGTCAACATGAGGCACGATTCTTTGAAAAAATGAGAGCCAGAAATTGAATTCATTATCCTTAACAAATTAGTAAACTCATGGGTCTTACATATAGTTTCTTTGCTGTGGTCACTCTCTAGTATTCCAAAACTCTCAGTTAATGCATCCCTATTTTCGTAGACCATATTTATGATTCTAGACTTCAAACTCTACTTTGTTTGAGATGCCCTTGGAATCTTACGTGCCACTTTATCTTCTAATATAACAAGTCATTTGGGTGAATATAGAAAAAAAACTGGTATGCCCTCGATACCAGAGAATAATACTCTGGCAGGTTTATTTTGTGAAGCATGCAGACTAATTATCAGATTCAACTGATGTGCATAGCAGTGTGTGAGGCAGGCATTACTAAAAACATATCTTATTTTAGTTTGTACACCGTTTATTTTTCCGCACATGACTGTAGCGCCATCAAAAGTTTGTGCTATAAGTTTCTCCTTACTTTCACCGATTAACGGACATATTTATTTAAGGATGCATTATGAAACAGTTTTTGCATCTTGCCCTTCTGGATTCAAAAAACACATAATTCTTTCATAAAGTTTTGCACAATATTCATATCTTAAAATTAAAACAGTTTGATTTCGATCTGAAATGTCGGTTGTATCATCGGCAATGAGAGCGACATATTTAGCAGAATCAATTTCATGTTTAATTGCTTCCCGACAGACCTCCAATATACAATCCAGCAATTCAATTTGAATAGTTTTTAAAGTACCTTTAAATATGTTACTACGTTCCACATGATTCTTGATGACAGAGTCCACGTATCGATTCCCTCTCCTAAATACTCCCGGGTTATGTGATGTCTCCGATTAGTTATGACCCAGATCAAAAGCACCGCAAAACGTACACAGTCAATAATCTTAGAAAAATTTAAAGATTTTTTCTACTTGCTCTTTATGTTTTTGAATTGACAAACAATAAGCTGTATCAAGCTGAGTTGCTATGTTAACCTTGCCAATATCGGCCATATTAAGTACATTTGCAATTTGTGTTTTGTTTTCAAAATGTATTTTAATAAATTCTTAAAGTGCCTTAAGTCTTTAACACCTTTCGTACTCCACGAGGGTTCACCATGGAACAAGACACATGGAAAAACCAAACAGTGCATTTCTTACCGGACACCCGCAAATCCACGATGTTTCATCGTAAATATTCTTATTGAACTATCGTCTGTATTCAACTTTTTTATTTTCGTAGCTTGTCGTAAAATTAAGGTCGAGAACTGGTCGGCCAAACGTCTTGATTTCAATTTTCTCTGCGGATGTTTTTCGCGCGAACGGTCTATCCAACAGCGCACCTACTGAATTCATTGTAAAACATATTTCACATAATACGCACGAAATCCCGACATGTTGTAAACAGAATGGAAGTTGGCCGGACACTGGTCAAGCCATCTAAAAAATGGTTGTCGCCGTAATTCTTCGGTTAGTGTCTTAGGGTTTCGGCGGTTGTGGAGGACATCTGTGTTGCACGGAATCAGTGATCTCCAACCATGGTTCCTACGCTACGCGGGAGGGGGGAAGAGCGCTACCCTTGCTGTTTCTACCTGCCACGACGTCACCTTTCCGAGAACTGCATGCCATACCAACCCCTGCACTGCAAGTCCCCGCAGGGCGGCAGTTGGTAGGCGGGAAAACTTTCTCACTGGCAGAGCAGCAGTGTAACCACACAGACCATACGGAAACGTATTAGGAGGCGGGCCATGTTTTGCTCAGTGCAGTTGCACCGATGCGCTATACAGCCGACCACCACTGCTTGCATGTATGACTTTAAAACATCGTTGTCCATCCTTGACCTGCATCCGCTACCGCCATCATCTTGGGTACCCTGGTCACCACCACAAAACTGCAATTCATTGTTAATTCTGAAGTTTCATCTAAATCCCATGTGCTGACCACAGTACGATACTTTTCGTCACTATATAAGCCATGCTGTTCGAGCATGTTGCACAGAGCAGTGTAACACATCGTATGACTCCTGCGACTACCGTACAAATGGTGTTGCGGCTTCCTGTCGTTCCGACCTCTGTCGGGTATTGCTCACGGTTCTATCAGTCGTGTACAATAGGAGGTAGGGGAAGTTGAATGCATAGTGCATTTCGACATTTTATTTCCAAACAACCTGATATGAAAAATATTAAGCCCGCCCAGAGGTTTCCCGGGGCCTGGGGCAAATGAAAGTGTTTGGTCCCCTATCCTTCCTTCCTCTGCAGGTCAGGTACTTCGACATTTTCCTTTGGAAGTTGTAATAAAAATTATAAATATATATATATATATTTTTTTTTTTAACTCCTATGCAGAATAGTTACGCGTGTTGGCAAAGAAAGTAATCTGGAAAAATACAAGAAGCAGTTGTTAATTTATGGACAGTAAGTACTGTGACGTAGGCCTATATCGTAACACAGCACACTTTGGGTTCCGCGGCCGGCATTTACTCTTATATTTGAAGTATACGTCTTCTTGCAATTAACGTAAAATGCAGTTTACTGGTTGCATAGCGCAGAATTGACACAGAATCTCTAGTATCTTTAGACGAGAAAGGGAGGCTCTCGCACCAGCTCACTGCATAAAAACGATTTTGTTGGAAGCAGCTTGCAGATGTGTGGTACAGTGTACCACACATCTGTTTAATAACGAATTTCAAGCACCTGGCAACAAAACTCAGCAAAATAAATATTTTAGTGCAATAATTATCATTGCTCCTAGGATTGTAAACTTGGTTTGCATAGTTACACACAAAATTGCTGGGCTTGAGCGGTGTCAAGCAATTCTCTGTCAACATTTTGGCAGTCGTAGCTCCCATCTTTAGATAGAAGTGCCTAGAACAATAGAAGTTTTGTGTGTAACGGCAACGGCAGCGAAAGTCTGTGATCTAAATTGGTTTACGTAGGCTCTACACTGTACGTCAACCGTACTCAAATATGTACACAAATGCTCTGTCGTTCAACATGACACATTTAACTGCGTGCATTAGAAAGTCTACTCATGATACAAAATTTTTAATAAAAAAAATGTTTTTTTAACAAGTCCCTGTTTAATTGACATTCTTTAGCTATAGTACAATTTTTGTGCACAATTAATGTCAAACCTAATAAAAGATTAATCGCTGAGTTATACTATATATATCATCTGTCTTTGTTTTCACTTTGACTGCAATGCTATTTGCTGTAAACTCTTCATAACATTAACATTTTAAAACAATTTGTCAGATACTTGTTTATTCCAAATGCCACTCAGGATTAGAGCAGATCACAAGATACCGCACGTAAAATATTAAGATTCAACAGGAAATAATTTTGTGAATAATTTTTTTTTCAGATGTTCTATTTAGAGCTGTTATAAGTGAGCAGAGAGAACTATTAGAGTTACCATTCTTTTACCGTAGGATATATTATATATAAGTGTCTTGTATCTTAAAATGAAAATAAAAATTAAGTAGCTCAGTGTAGTAATTTCAGTGAGAAGGAACAAAGTTATTACCAGTTTACATAAATTTCTAAACGTTGCCTTAGCAGAAGATTGTGTTATAGTGGATATTGTGTAGAGAGTAGTGCATAGGATTGTTCCAGGCAAGGGTGGGTTTATAATACAAAAATGATGCATTAAATTACGAATTATGACGTGTAAAGAAGAACCTAAACTGTTTTACTCAATGTGGTCGTGTGCATTTAAGGGTGGATGGACTAGCAAACATCCAGGGGCCCACAACATGAAGAGTCTCACTAGGACCTGGTACATTTTTCCTTTTCTTCAAGAAAACGACATTAACATTAGAGAGATTATACACGTGGGCATTGATTTATATAATTATATCAATGTGTTGTGAAATTTTTACCGTAAAAATGTTTGGCTTATGTATGGTAATAACTAAGTAATATGCCTACAACAATGATATAAGTGGCGTGGCGCGGTAATTGGCGAGAGTAAGTTAAAGCTTTGTAATCGTACGCCATGACGTCTGTGCTTATGCAGCCTGCTGTGACTGTGGTCAGGGTCAGCGAGTAGCATGACAAAGAACGTCAACATGTTGTAACTATGTTCACTCTACATTTGTAACTCTATCGACTCCGCCTGTCTACCTGCGTATTGATTCATGCTTGCACCTTGCAAACATCACATCAAACAGCTGGTCCTTTCAGCTTCAATTCCTCTGTGCTCAGCATAAAAACGCGTGGCGTCAGTACGACGAACTCTCACAAGACGAATGGTTGAGTGATCCCAAAAACATTTCTTACAGATAATTTATTTTTCTTGCAGGATGTAATAAAATGTTAAATATAATCTCGGTGCAACGGTTTGAATGAATTGGTATGAAAATTAGGCGTGCTGGAACCTAAATCTGCAAATTGTAAATATGCCAGTGTAGAGCGTGTTAGTTAATGAGGAGAAAAGTAGTCACTAAGCAGGTCCGTGGTTACGACTGTGGACTTCGGAGAAGAGATAGATAACTATGCTGTAGTCAAAGTTGGAAGATATTTTAACATAAGTACAACGTATATATATATATATATAACGCAAAAAATAATTTGTAGGTATTTGGTATAGCAATTATATTTAGAGTTGCATATTTCTACTATGCTGATTGTAAAGCTAGTTCAGTGAATAATANAACGCAAAAAATAATTTGTAAGTATTTGGTATAGCAATTATATTTAGAGTTGCATATTTCTACTATGCTGATTGTAAAGCTAGTTCAGTGAATACTACCTCAGAAACAAAAAATTAGTCAAAATATTTCATCCTATAAAAGCTTTCCAGGGTGATAAAAGTCTCAAGTTACGCCTCTGTGTGCCTTGTTAGGTTCCCCTCAACAGTTAAAAGAAGTAGCTTTACTTTAATTCTTAAGTAAATATAGCGTGGCAGCAACCAATTAAAACATGGCAGAAAAGTTTTTTTTTAACGCAAAGTGGTATTTACAGTTTTGAGCATGCATTAAAATAATACAGAGGCAAATTTGTGATAATATTTATAATTACACATGTGAATTAAATTAACAATGAGAATAGTCTCTGGCACAAAATATTCTCCTTGAATAGCGATGTGACTAAATGCTAGTTTTATTATGTGATGTTAGCTGATTAATTATTAGCAAGATGTAAAGAGGGCATATTTATCACGAGTTCTCGTTGACTCAAATTCAAAATTATTCTGTGAATTTCGATTAGTAAAAACAGAAGGCGTGGTTGTTTTTGCACGATCGGCGGTTACTGCGTAATTTGTAAGTAATAAATGTTATAATGAAAATTCATGAGCGGAAATTGCACGCATTTTTTAAGTATCTCATGGAATATACTCAAAGTTTCCAATTTTTTAAAGTAAATATAAGCTATTATATTAATTTTATTTTTATTCTCTGTGAAAGCTCGATATGCAAGCTCGATATATCGAACGAGACGATACAAAACATGGGGCACTGGATTAATGGATAAAACAAAATAATCACTGAATTACAACATAATTAATTATCTCTATGATTAGAATAAAATACACGAAAAACTATACATTTACAATGTTCAAACATCGAGCAAAAAAATTTTATTCATCGAAAAATACACAACAAAAAGTAAAAAATTACTGAAGAAATTCGCTAGTAAATTTTGCCACAAACAGCTGTGTTTAATGACAAGCTGTTATTTTTCAAGCTACCTAGCTGAATTAATTATAAAATGAAAAATTAAACACATTCTACTCAAATTAATGGTATATGTTTTAAACAGGCTATATGTTGAACCACTGAATGTATTTGTTGTTATAACTTACAAATATTTTTTTCGTAACTATTTAAGAAGATGTGATTATTACAGCAAAATCATTAGACAACAATATGAATTACAGATAGAGCAAAAAATACTCAACAAATTTGTGTTTCGCTATTGGTTCCCTTTTCGGGGTTCGCGAATAATATGACACGTGATCGGGGCACACGATCCGCACTACGAGGCCTTGTTGTTCGGATCTCAAGTTGTGTTGCAATGAATGTCTGTCTGGAAGGAACTTCCGCACTAGTGCCTGCCTGACTAACGGTAATATTTACATATAGGATTGGTTAATGATTATTATGACCCCTGTCTAAGAGAATGCACACAACATAAGAAACATTACCCTCCCCCTTCTGGGCGGGATTGCAAATTATAAATCAGTGATGATACTGATGCCTGATTGTTCGCAACTGAAAATCATCAATTATATGGTCATAGTCATTTTACAGGAACATACACAGATGCATCATGATACAGCTGTAACCTACTCCAATATCGGCCAAAGAAACTAATAATATACTTTCAAAACTTGGCATGAAACGAATCCGATGATAGATGTACGAGTATTTTTTAGACTCAAGACTACACAAAGATCATGAGTACCTGCCGTTCCTGCCAATGAACGAGCGTCTTGTTGCTTGAAGCTGAGGGATCTCACAAACGACCCTAGAAGCGGAGAAATATGCTGTCCAGTACATAAATTGGAAACAGTAATGCATGGACTGGAATGGAAGAAAATAAATAGTACCTTGGTGTTCAAACAAATACCGTTGCTAAAACCATATATTAAATTGAACACTGAGAAACATCAGAAGACAATTTAAAAAAAAAAATGCTCTGAATCGGCAGACAGTGACATTTTATAGACTTACGGAAAATAAACTAAAAATGATAGTAGAATTTATATGAGACGAAAAATTTCTAAAAACTTGTTTCAAAATCCTGACCTTCAGGAAAAAATCATTTACAGTTGAAATGTTTCCATAGTGCGTTTTCCACAAACGAAAGTCATGTTCCGTAGACCAATATGTGCGGGCTCCATTATATGGATATATGAATATATGCAAAGGTAAGTTTTACTATGATGCAATAAAGCAAAAGTGTAATAACATAGCATTCACATAGATATATATTCTTATTCATTCATTTATGAAATACACGCAAAAGACACTTACAATACTTGGCATACGACACACGTGTTGCTGAATACACGAGTGCTCGTCCTGCTGATCACCAATGTTGCTCCCGACTGACCAAGAAGGTTAGATCTGTGCAGAGTGTGGATCTGCTTGCCCAACTATACACATATCAATGCAATGGCGAAAAGGACATCAATAAGGCTGCTGGAATACAGAGTGTGCGATGAATAAAAATGATTCCCTTCACATACACCAGACTCTGTATACTGAGATGCTCACTATCAGATTGCATAAAGGAAAACTTTTTTTCAGAACATTTTAACCAAATTGGATTACAATTATTTATGGCAAGCATTTCATTGCAAAAATAGCCTCACGGGTATGCAACGTAACTGCTAAGACTTCACATAACTTAATTAACTGTACTGATGAATGGTGAGCTTAAGCATTTTACTAAGCCTTGATATACTACTATTCATATTAACTAATGAGGGATGGTGAACTTAAGAATTTTGCTTCTTTCCTAAAATAACCAACTGCAAAGAAGATAAGTGCACCTTTATTAGCGACTGTTCTACCTGGGAATTATTGGTAATAGCATTGTTTTATAGAGCTCAAAAACAACAAAAATTAAGATGGCAAGCTATATGAATTTCAGAAACGAGGCTGTGTGAATTTCACAAGCGACTCATGTACAAGATTTCATATATAGTTCGGAAACTGACGGTTTGCAAGACCATCACATGGGACCATGGAGTGGCGGTGGGCACATCCCGCTAAAGATTTTCATAAAGGAATTGCCGCTTCACCCACAAAAAAAAATGAACATCTTGATTATTATTTCAAAAACCGGGTACGAAGTGGCAGTCATCTGTTGATACTGGTTTGAGACGAGTAATAAAGTAATATACAATCATTTCAGTCAACCGAAGGTCATGAATAGTAGGGGAGGACTACGTGGTTTTAAAACACACACACACACACTCAAACTCTGCAGTCGCACAGTAAAAAGACAAAAAATAACCCTAAGAGTTTCTTGACTTTGCAGTGTGGTTGGCTGTTCCAGCAGATGATTTATGAGTTGTTTATCTGAAAAGCATTTCACCGGCTTGTTCTAAATCTGCATTTAGACAGGACGGAGAGATTTCAACACAACAAGAACGCTATTTGTATGTACAGTACTTTGTAACTTCTTAACCCCATCAGCACAGTTAAAAAAAAACCGTACTGGAAATCGACCCTCCCCCCCCCTTCCCTTTTCCTGGCTAAGAAACACGAAAGAAAGTAAGAATTTCATCACGTAAGAAAGGCTTTCATTATGTTACGAGTTGTGGTTAGGCCCTTAGCTGAGCGGCCTGCCTGATCACACCTTCACATATTTATCCAGGACACCGGCCGTGATCGCTGAAATTAGTTATGAAATCGCAAACCACAGAAACCCCCTCCCCCGGCCAGTAAACGGGGACAACGCAGCCGATATAGGACAGTGTAGTCCGTGGGCGGTGTCTTTTGTCGTCGGGCCATTGGAACGAGAAGGCCACTGAAGATGGGTGTGCCCGGCCGTAGACTTGCTCCATCTTAATCAGCCTCCGGAATTATGAACAAGGTGGCGACTCTCCAATTAGGCTTTACTCAGAATGTGGCTGGTTAAATATTTACAAAATAATATAATTTAATATTTCATAATCAATAAATAATATATTGAAAAAATATTGTACAACCTTAATGTCAAATAAATCTATTTTATATAGTGTTCATTACATAACTCATATCAATAACTTGTTGCGCCCCTATATCCCCGTTAAGGATAATCGTCAACAAAATATCATAAACATAAAAAATATCACAAACCAGTAATGGGATATTCAAATTTTTCTTCGAAATTTTGGAAACAATTTATTTTTAATAGCTACTTGATTTTGATATGACGGAATATTTAACGAAAATATATGTGAAAATATGACGGAAATAACACGAAGGAATACAATAGCAAGATATCGTCTTTTCTCTATAAATATTGAAAAGTCAGTATCCTATACGAAATTTCATTACGATTCGAGGCTCGTGTATCCGAAGTTGGAAACTAGTAAATTGATCTACAAACTAGCAAAATATCCTTTTATGTTTAGATTTTCAGTAGACTATAGACCTACCTGTTAAAACATATTGTGTTCGGGATTTAATTCGATTTCGTCTATTGTCGATAGTAACTTAAAACGAAGACAATCGAAAAAATAAATTACTAAACAAAATAAAATGTTATATCAGATAATATAACCATATACATAAAAAGAAACGAAAAGAAAAACTTTACAACAGGAAAACCAAATTCCAACTATATTTACTGGTGTTCTACAAAGAACATACACGATTCTGTATAAACGGAAAAAATAAACCACAACACTATAGACCCTACTGAACAAAACTGAATAAGAATAACAACAAATAAGAACTAATGATCCAGTCAGGCAACAAACGGATCAAAATAACGAAGACAACACGATTACAAACAAGAAAGAAAACACCAACGAATGTGGAAAAGTACGAAAATACAAGTCACGATTTTTCGGGGAGAACCGAAAGCTAATTTCAGGAATTTAGGAAAATGGTTAAATGTAGTTTCACGGAATCCTCAAAATCTCAAAAATTTGTTGCGATAAGGCGTGCTTCTTGCTTCAAATACTTCTAATACTTTTTTTTTTTTCTTTTTTTCGGATTTTTCTAAATTTAAACGTTAAGCGAGTGAAAAGAGAAAAAATGTGTTCTCACAGAACCCTCGGTATCGCTTAAACCCGATAAGTAATCGGCGTAATATTTTCATATAAATACTAAACAAAAAAATTTTAAAAATATATTTTTAATGATCTTTTGGAATTCAGCTTTTTTAAGGGAATGAAGAGGTGTAAAATACGGTTTCGCAGGATCTTCAATCTCTCTTAAATCCGATGCGAGACTGCAGTGCTTTTAATTATACAAATGCCTGGAAAATTAATATTTCAGATAAAACATTGTAATTCCGTAAGGGGGTGGGGATATCAGCTGCGTGGTAAGTTATCCACCATGCAATAATTCGATTACAAATCTGAATTCCGGGTAAGCGCACCCGCGGGGAAAAGAATATACATGTCTGTTTGCCACATATAAACTTTCTAGTGGACGAATTCGGGGGGAGGGGTAATTACTTTATTTTCAATCGGCCAAATACATGTAAATAATGGGTGGGCTAAGGGGCGGGTACGGTAAGTACAATATAATTAAATCACGCCAGTGCCACTTAACTTCGGAAACAAGACATGTTACGTTTGCATGGAATTACCATAGCTGACTCGCGATGTCAGATATTTTTTCTAAGAATTATTCTGAAGGGAACGCACGGTTAGCCAAGCATTTGCGAGAGTCCTACATTTTTTTACCATTATGTATCATTTCACCACTTGTATCTAGCAAATAAATATTTTAAAATAATTAAATATTGTATTTAATTTCCGGATCGTGAATATTTTCTTCCACGTAACCTATCATGCTACTGCCCTAACAGTTTC
This sequence comes from Clitarchus hookeri, assembly GCA_002778355.1. Taxonomy (NCBI): domain Eukaryota; kingdom Metazoa; phylum Arthropoda; class Insecta; order Phasmatodea; family Phasmatidae; genus Clitarchus; species Clitarchus hookeri. The sequence continues at coordinate 182,242 of NQII01002531.1, read as the reverse complement.
ATATTCCGCGTATGGATGTTGGCAGTCGGCTTGCTAGCCTGGATTTTCTCCTAGAAGCAAATAGCGTTTGGGAAATTAATTGTTACGAGCCTTTACTACAAGTCTACTGTAGTCGCATTCTGATTTTACTGGGCATTACACAATCTTGCTTCCAATACTCTATTTTCGTATTAAATTTTTTTTATACGAGTATGTTGCCTGTTTCTATGTCAAGCAAAGATACGAGCCTTGCTTTAATAAGTAGGTTTCTGACATGATTCACAAGTGTAGAATTTTCGTGCAGTGTGGCATAAATATAATTTCTACAAAAATATTTTAGCGATGTCCTGGTAAAACTTTACTTACTTTTGTGATCGGCGTCTGAAAGCGCCGACCAAGTATCGACCGTCCTCCTACTATGCTGCCCCGTTGTATGTAAGAGGCTAACACGAGCATGCAGCGAAGACCCGTACAAGGATTAATATTAAATGTAGGTATAGATATGGAGAGGGTGGTTGTTATAATTCTCTCCAAGTTTTTGTGTATTTTTTTAAGGCTTTGTTCTACTTGAAGATTGTGGTGATGAAGTTTTTAAGAGGAATTTAAATAAATGGGACTGCAGAATTGATACAGAAACCTTGCTCAACTGCTACACTAGAAAGAATCCGCAAAGAAGTGACAATAAGAACAGTCCTGTTAATTGGGTTTCAGGGCAACAGAAACCAAAATTAAGTACTTGCACCAGAATTTTCTGTTAGTTTATTGCAATTCTACAATTCGCGGGGATGAGATCCACACAATGCTGAAGTTGTACTGTTGAAAGAACTGTCTGCTGTCTGTTCTGTAGCTAAATATATAGTTGCATATATATATATATATATATATATATACTAGAAGACAGGACCCCAACAAACAAAATTATATATGCTAACAATATTTAGATGGCGCCACCAACCAGCTGAATGCTGGCGCTACATTCATAATCTATATTGATTATGGGTACAGAAATTTGGTTCAGCTATCATATTTTCTTCTTAATGCGAAGAAATTTCTTCATACACATATACAGGATAGTTAGCCATTGGTAACAAGAGTGCGTCAATTTTGTCATATATATAACTCTGGCTGCCATATTCTAAAAAAAAAAAAAAAAAAAAAAAAAAAAAANAAGCTCTTCTAAATAAAAACAAAATGGAGACAGTATTGGAATACAGTATTGGAGAAATGGGAAATTAAATTGCCGTGTATTTTTGCAGTTAATGTACCAAAGCTGTTAAGCTGTTAGGTATTTTGTAGTTTATCAATACAGTGCGACATAATATATACACCTACAAATTTATGTAAGGAATTGATGCAGATAAGCCGTGATGTTTTATACCAAACGTCAGAGGCTAATGAAAATAGTGTCAATCAAGGTGCACATTTAACATTGTGTTGGGGAGAAAACTTTTTGGTGGGCTTACAGCTTTTGGAGCGTTGATGTGAACACCACACTGTCAAAAAAAAATTGTGATTTTTTCTGAGAAATTATTTGTAATTTTACAAATGTTTGTAACATTACAAATATATCTCTTGTAAAACTATTCGTTTGTTAAACTACAAGGGCCATGTTTGTAACAGACCTCAAGAAATGTCTGTACTATACTGACACGTATCCACGAGCTTCAGCAAGATGGCGGACACCCAACAACGTAAACCCGTATATAACTGTTTGCGTAAAAAACTGTGGTTGATGTAAAGTGTAGTTGCGTGTAAAAAGAAATGCATTGCAAATTTTAATAACGTAAAACATTTAAAAATAGCTCAAATATTGTTAATAAAACTACTATTTCAATAAAACGTGACCATATTACTCATTAACTGTTTCCTAGCTACACAGAACTTTTAAATCGGTTCTCAAGACTCGTTGTTAGGAGCCGTCCAAATCTCTCAACTCAACAACAGAACTCTTAAAATGAAACAATATATATGTTTCTTAATCAAATTACGTCATATTATTTTGTAGGCACTTGCTGTTATATTTACTTTAAAAATAAGTGATGGTTCGTAAGTCAACTTGGTCTTGTGGTTAAGGGTGCGGGCTAATTGCATAATGGGTATGAGTTCTAGTCACCATGCTGGCAAATCATAACTTTTTTTCGTAAATTATATTTTCAAATATTATTTTTAGTTACTATCTATTATTAATTTATCAAATTTGTTTTCTAGACAAAAATCATGTGCACTTTTTAATAATGTAAGTTGTAATACAAGGCTGTCATTTGTAATATTACAAATATATGTTTTGCAGATTTTACAAGAAAACTTTGTAGTTTTACAAAGAATTTTCTTGGCAATTGGGGTTCCAAGGATTTTTCTTGTAAAAGTACAAACAATTTTAGAGTCCATAATGCGATATTTGAAAGGTAAAATAATTTGCATGTAATTAGTAAAGATTTGACTTTCTAATATGTCGTGTTAGATAGCTATATTTAATAAAATACTAGGGTATTATAAGTCAAAATATTTAAAAACAAAAATACAAATCTATTAAGTAAAAATATTTCTAACGACAAATTTTTAGCGTCTTAGATTATGATGGGTAACGCTATCTTATTTTATATTCATTGAATTAGCTTAACACGTTACAGTTAATTAACCTCTTAAAAACGAATAACATTAAAATGGAAAATTCGAAACACTAGATATTGTTGAAAAATAGCGAACGGAATTGATTTAAAACAAAAGTTTTAAAATACTTTTACAATTTTTAAAAGTCTTTCGTCATAGCCGCGTTCTTTAAGATATGGAGGTCTTGATGAACCAAAAGAGCTAATAATAACTTTCTAAATTATTTACAAACAATCCAAAAAATATTTTAAACTTAATGTCTCAACAATAATGGCTACTATCACTTGCTATTTACTGCTAATATTTACATAACCGTCACCTGATAGAAATTAACAGTCTCTATAAACAGTTTATTAACACGTATTCAATTACGATTAAAAATTATATAATTTATATTTGACAGTTCTAGTATTTACACTCAAGTCTGCATCACTCGTCCATTCAGTTCCCCATTGTTTCTGTCCAGATATCACCAGTGTTTCCTGTCTGGAATGTTCTGGAGAGTCCCGAGCCCTCCCAACACAGTAGCCCTGCACTCGTCGGATAGCTTGCCCTCCACAGCACTCGCGCACTTTCGTTCGTAGCCGCCGTGCACAAATTCGTCCACCGCACTCTCTCACACTTTCGTTCGCCGTTGTTCCTTCTCTTCGAAGTCCCTCGATGCCCCGATCTTCGCTAGACACTTGTCGCCCTCAAGCCAGATGGCTATTACAGACTCTTCGGCTCTGGCCATATTCATAGGGTAAGTGCCCTGGTCCAGAACCTTCTTCACACATTGGTTGCGCCGAAGGAAGTAATTACCGGAAAGTTCGTGCAACAGCCCGCAGCCACTGACTCTTCCAGTAGGAGAGAGGAGATGAAATCAGTCCAAGTAAGCTGTCAATCATCCCCTCCGCCGGCCTGGCGATGTAGTGGTGGCTGGATCCGCCTGGAGGAGAGGTTGGTAATGGTGAGTCACCCCCTACCGCGCCGAGACGGACCACGCGTAACGCGTCCCCTCCTAAAGTGTGTTCGTGTCAAACAGACTCTCCAACTTCTGGACCTTCGTAGAGCACCATTCGGTTGATATGGACAACCTTCGGCTTTTCCTCCAGGAAGCCTCGACGACAGATCTGGAAGGATGTATGACTTACTTGTTCAAACATTTGATAAGGGCTTTCTCAACATCCTTGCCACCGAGATGTGTAGCTCCCAAGGCGTTTACTGTCATAAAGCCACATCCTTCCCTGAATGCATCGCCTACAACTCTCGGATCATGTTGAGTGTTCTTCTTAACACCAGTAGACAATACTGAATGTTCTTCTCCTGCTTCTTCGCTATCTTTCTTCTCCTGAAGACATGTGTGTGCATCTACATTCCTTAACTGAACTTCTCTCATCTTATCCAAGTTAATGGAGAGGCGACTTCTTAAGCATTCTGGTTCCAGAATTCTTATTCTTCTTGCCATTATGTAGCGATTTTTCTTCCTCTCCTGAGCTAAGGCGTTGCCAGTAATTTTGCCTGGGCTGTGCGTCGGATTATCATTACTGTTGCTGCCAGAGCTAATGATAGGTGAGATTGTCATTTGGCTCATTTCTCGATTATTGATATCGGGTGACATCCCTGGACACCAGTCTTGTAAGTGTCCTTACTTTCCACAGGTCCAACATTCTCGCCAACTTCTTCGACGAGAGACAGGTGTCGCTGCCTCTATGCATTTCAGAAGTTCTTCCACCGCCGACTCCAGTCTCTTCAACAAAATCTCGGTCATATTAATTTCTGACTGTAGGGTCCTGCAGTTACTTCGGTGGCACTGGGTTCTCAAATACTTTGTTTATCCGTACTCCCAACACTCCCGATGCTTAGCTGGACTAAAGCGGTACTTCCTAGCACAGAGTCAGGCAGCGATGTCTGTCATGGTGGCCAACTTCTTCAAGATGTCCACTAAGCGATCTCCATCATTGTCGTAGCACACTGTAGTTGTCTGCACTGCGTGCTGGGGCGTTGACTCCTGCTTCGCCGATTCCACCTCTTACTCGCCCATCCAGTTCCACTTTGTTTCAGTCCAGACATTACCAGTCTTTCCTATCTGGAATGCTTTGGAGTGCCTCGAATGCTCCCACACACAATAGCCCTACACTCGTTGGATACCTCCCCCTCCACAGCACTCGCGCTCTCTCGTTCGTAGCTGCCACACACACATTCGTCCGCCGCACTCCCGACTCTCTGGCTGCGGCCATATTTATAGGATAGGTGCCCTGGCCGAGAACCTTCTTC
>NQII01002531.1:164587-177324 GCA_002778355.1 Clitarchus hookeri | reverse complement strand
GGGGGGGGGGGGGTGACGCCAGGCCAGGTTAGCTGTCAATTATTCTCCCCGACGGCATGGCGTCGTAGTGGCGGTTGGATCCGCCTGGGAGAGAGGTGGATTGTGGTGAGTCACCCCCTTCCTTCCTCCCCTCAACGCCGAGACTGGCCGTGCGTAACAATACGCTTGCTCACAATCACAAATAAATAATTGTATCGCGAAGTATAAATCGAGACTAAACCAGGGAGCTGAATCACTTTTCCCTTGCATGTACGAGGAAATATTTTTATTTAGGAGATCCCCCCCNNNNCGCCCTTTCATTAATATGCACCTAGTGTAAATCATGCAATTTATCAAAGACTTACTTTTTTGCCATGTTCACAGCCTAGCATAATGAAATGCAGGATAATGGCCTAGTGTTTTTTTTCTGAGATGGGAATACGTGAATAACAAAATTCTGTAAGGCGCTCAACAACTAAATCTGTAGAATCTATGTAAATGAAATTAGATGGAGATCAAGCAGAGTCGGAATGCAGAGACGGGGGAAACGAAAACATTCCGAGAAAACACCGTCGGCCAATGGCAAAGTGCGCAACGTTCCCACATGCAAAAATTGGCGTGAACCCGGATCACCTTGGCGGGAAAGCGGCGCGTACTGTAAAATGGTTTTCACAAACAAATATTTTGTTGCCAATATTATTTTTGTAAAACTACAAGAAAATTTTACAAGTAACTGTGGCGTGTGTAAAATCAATGCTGGGTTTTAACGAAATAGTAGAGTATATTTCAGATTTACCAAAAACGTTGAGACGTATGGACAGTTTGAATTATATTGGGGGAGAATTATGAAAGCAATTATTAAATTACATTTCAATAGAATGGAGATTAAGGTATTATTAAATTATTTCAAATAAAGGAGAATGAGGTTAAATAAAAGAAAAGGAAATGAATAAAGGTTGTCAGGGATCTGTCCTGGGGTCGTCCAGGTGGAACTTGGTTTTTAATAGATTTTTAAAATTAAATAAAATGGAAAACGTAGAAAAAGTTGCATTTGCGGATGATTGTATACTGACAATTGGGGAGAATAGCAGAAGATAATTTGAGGTTAAAGTTGATGGAGAAATGCAGAAGTTGAAGGAATGGGTTGGTAGGAATGGCCTTGAAATAGCAGTAGATAAAACCAAAGGTATTATTGTTAAAGGAAATATGGATGGAAGATTAGATACCAATTATAAAATATAATTGTAAAAGTGTAGGAATAACCAGAGAAGTTATTTATTTGGGGGTTAAAATAGATAGTAAAATTACATTTACACCACATAGAAAAATTATAACAAAGAAAATAATATACATAATCTTATTTGTAAATATAATGCGGCTCAATTGTGTTGGAGGTAAAGATACCAAATATATACAATAAAAAGGTTGAGAGCTTAACAAAGATTTATATTAATAAAATAAAATAAAATTACACCAAAAACTTTATTCGCATCAGCGATAATTATAAATAAAGAATTGAAAATGTATTATTGTATTAAGAATAAAAATATAATATATAAACTAAAATTTATAGATAATTATACAACAATAAATCAGCAAGAATATGTGGGATTTACACAAGATATTATAACATGGATAAATAGGTTAACAGATGACGACCTACTTAGTTGAAAAGAGATAAAGAAAGTTTCGTATTGTGAATCGTTAAAAAGATGGCATAAAAATGGCAAGATAGGGAAGGAAACATGGAATTAAAAAATTATATTGTTACATGACGTCTGAGGGGCGTATCTAAGTTCGTGCGGGATGGAGGTCTTAAAAAAATTAAAGAACTTAATTTAGTTTCTAATTTATTCACGCAGCTATTATTTACAGCATTAAATTTTCTATCTCCACTTTTACTCTTTATTTCTCAGTGAGTGCAATATGTAATATATATTTCTAATCCAATTAACGTCCTTCTCAATGTCGCTGTTTCGTTATAGAAAATTAACTCATATGCATCATTAACACACATTCAGTCTATCTGTAGCCATAATTTGTGATGTCTTTCACTCACGCATTTAGTCCAATAGTCCAGCCTGCCAGCCGCACCCTTCACTGCTTGATACTCGCAGTCACATATTTCCCTTCCGCTGGTCACTTCTCTCGCCGCTCGTCGTCTATCGCTGAAACTCAGCCACTCGTCCATTCAACAACTACCGGCCCGGAGGCCAGTTGCACTATGTATACTCTGCTGGCCTTGACTTGGAAAGTTCGACGCACCCCGAGTCACAGTTAGAGAAACTAGGGCAGCACACCACTACAAAACTCTTCAGATAAATTCATAAAATCAATTCAACTTGCCGCAAAAAGGATTATCGTGTTGGCTAGCTTTTCGTAACATATANTAGGGCAGCACACCACTACAAAACTCTTCAGATAAATTCATAAAATCAATTCAACTTGCCGCAAAAAGGATTATCGTATTGGCTAGCTTTTCGTAACATATGCGCGGTTCCTGGATATCACTCTCTTGCCATTCGAAACATTCCATTGCCTTGCCGCCGCCATCATAAAAACTGCTCTGTCCTTCACTTCCACTCGCTCGCGTGGGATGCGATGCAGTGAGCGCGGAACAATATTGAAGACCTTTAGCATTGGTACAATAGTAAAGTGTATTTTAATAAAATTATGAAAATATTATAAGTGGACATTGTTAAATTAAAAGTTATTTAAAGAAAATAAAACAAATTCAAGAGGATGTCTGTGAATGTGGCACAAGTGAAAAAAAGAAAGTATATAATTTGTTTTATCAATGTGAAATGTTCAAAGATGTAAGAAGAGAATTAAACGAAAGGTTACTATAGTTAGATGAAAGTTGGCCGTTGAGTAGATACCAGATATATTACGAAAAAAATTACGAAAAGGTTAACGATTACGTGGTAAATATGTAAAAAGTGGTCAAGACTCTCAATTATGATTTATTAGATTAGGTAGGTTTTAAAGGAGGGGCAGGGTTATAGTCTATTTGCTGTTTCTTCACACTTTTTTAATCAAACCTTTGAAAAATCACCATTGTATGATGTGTTTTGTTCTTTCCTAAATTTGCCACGTATTACTAGCGTTGTATACATATGTTGGCATAAAAGTACTTTGTTTTTACTTAAATGCAGTTTATACGTATATTCTATCTATAAATTTTAACATTTCATTTATATTTAATATGAATAAAAAAATAAGTCATAGCTGTGTTGGTAACGCCTGGTAAAAAAATAGTTCTTATGCAAATTAATATTATAGTGAGTGCGCTTGAATCCTGTGTGTTGTCTCATTGGTGTAATTTTCTATACTTGGTTAAGCTTCGTTTGTATGAGTCGGAGGAATTTCCTGAAAGTAGAACTTTAGCAGGGCTTCAGAAAAGTTTGAAGTAGCCGTGAACAGCCTATAGTAGCGGATTGCCGTGCCAGACGAGGCCGGTAGGGCGCCTAGGAAACTTAGACCAATCTCCGTGTCCCAACATTAAACTCCTTTTCTGCCAATACGACTGGCAAAAATTTACGTGGATTGGATTTGAGGTTAGAATGTTGTTTAGTAAACAAGTACTTGAGATGTTTTTATACTTCCTCTAACCAATCTGTAATGCAGTTTGATTAAATTTAATTTGGTAAAATTATTTTGTTCATATAATAGTGTTTGTCATTAAAAAATTTTGCTATAAACGAGCACGTCCATCATTACTTTGACAGTTGTGTCTCTTTGGGGTAGGTCAATGCTGGGTACATGCGCAGAAGATGAATAATTGTCTGCCTCATCTTTAGTCTATGAGGAAACTAGGCACGGGCCCTAGAAGCGCCACACTTGCTGTTAAGGCTGGCACGGAATTGTGAAAGCACTGTTTTGAGAGTGGTAAGGAAATACGAAGGGGGTATTGACTACTGGGTTACAAAGGTAGAAGATTCAACAATCCGTGTCAGTTTTATCCTGGTTTTAATATTAAGTGTATTATTTTAATATTTTGATAATTTTAATATATTTTAATGTTTAAATTTTAATTTTAAAAAATAAAACTATAGTGAATTATTTTTAAAAGTGCATATTTTAAATGGATTTTAAGTTTAGATAAAATAATATGTATTAGCGGGAGGGAGAATAAATCTGGGTGACAGCCTCCCCGTGGCTCCCTGCGGTAGCTGTTTAATGACAGGCTAATAGTCACCTCTCCCTCTCGAGGGGATTCTCAAGCTCTTATATTGGAATGTTACATTTTATTACATAAGTATACAAATGTTGATATTTTAAGGAATTTTAATAAAAAACAAATGTTTTGTTTTGAAATTTTAAACTTAATTTTAACGATAGTTTTAGTTTTTGTTTTAAAGTTGAGAAGGTATTTTATTTGAAATAATTAATTTTTGTAAACTAGTTCCTTTCGTGGTGTAAATACAGTTACAATATGTTTGCAAATTGATATGTATAATTATGTGTATGGTTTGCATTTTAATCATTCATAAGGAAATAAGAAGACCCGGATGGCCGAGAAGGTTAAGAGGGCCCAAAGACTATTAATTTTACCTACTTAATGTGGCACGTGTAAAACCAATGTTGAGTTTTAACGAACAAGTACGGTATATTTCAAGTTTACCATAAACGTGGAGACGTATGGACAGTTTTGTAGAGCCCATAAAACAATATGTAGTAAAGATATCATTTTTAAGTTGTAGTGTAAGAAGGAAAGGCTTGGCAACCAGATGCCCAAGAATTATTTGTATAATGTACAAATGTTATTACTACTTGGGTTATACTCTGTGTAGCATGGCTCACGGNTAAGCCAATCTGTAAAAGTTGTTTCCATGATCCAGCGAAGTATTGATGCCGAACATCTGTCGGTGAGATACACACGCCATATTTTTTTTATTTAGACTAAGCATGAATATTTCGAAGTTTAGACTTTGACGAGGTGAAGAGAAACGAGGCACCGTATTAACGTAAATTAAATACATCCTGCGATTCGATCATAAATAATATCCAACTTCGGAATACTCGAACGCAGAAGTCTGAGCAGGTACATAAAGTGATATACAGGACTGTAGTGTTGAGTTTATTACTATCTACTTTGCCCTACCCCTTTCCTAAATTCCTCAGAGTTTCTGTGTTTCTACCAAAAAAACTTGACTGAGGAAAACGATAATGCATTATGTGAAAATAATTTTTGTACGTGGGGAGGTCTCTAAAGCTAATAGTGAGTAAAAATAACTTGGCTTTTAGATCTAATTGTAAGCAAAAAAAATTGTTGATTTTCAATAAGAAATTTGACGCAGTCCATACGGAAAAAAAACTAATGTTAAACAATACATACTGCTTATGCATAAATATAATTGGTTTGACACAACACACGAAGTTAAAATTTTCCCATTTATCTTAAATATTTTAAACTTTTCAAAGTTTATTTAAATTAAATATTTATAGAATTTTCTGAATGAAAATTAGCGGTAGTCAAAAGATGTAAAATTTAAGTAAAAGGTTTTTGCGGAATTAAATTTCGTATGTTTCGCCCTCGGTTTCGGCAACTTTCTTGTTGATGGATGTGAACGTACAAGCGATGAACTCTCGGATTTTTTCCCCGTGAGGAATATCTTTTTAATATGTAAGTTAAAATCTATATTGATTGTGTTCCACGTACTACAGTAGGTTATATAAATTTATATGCACACACACATATATATATATGCCCTATATATGCTAAATGCTTAACAAAAGTGATGTATTTAGTGTAAGTATGGGAGTACCCCGAGAAAAATCCCCCAATCAAAGGCAACGACAGCCAAATTTCCGAATGCGCAAATCCTCTTTCGACCCCGCAGGCTCGATCGCCACTCGACTTAGTGATAAACAAGCGGTCTGACCACTACACAAGTGCGGTATCGTCGGAATGGGATTGAGAATGTCTGTATAACTACTAAGGGATGATTAGTTACGCGCTGCTCGGGTAAGAGTTGTCCAGCTTAGAAGACCATTTCGCTCCTCTAATCATCAGGCTTGTAAACTGTTTAGTTCAATTACGGTGGGGTTCGCTGTCGATTGAACACATTTGAAAACCCTGCTTAGAATCTACTTTTCTTTTCATTTTGTATCCTTCCCCTACATATGTAAATCTAAAACTTTATTCATGCACAATATCAGCGAAACTGTGAAATTTTTAGGAATGTACACGTGTTACTAATATAAAAATTCGTACTATTAAAGAAGAAACACTAACTACAGTAGCCATAAATTTAAACCTTACACCCGCAATACGTCAAGTCGCTGCCAGCTTGAGGCCATTTTTAACGATAATTGTTTTATTTCATTATCTGGAAGAGACTTACATAAGGACAACATTAATGTAATATTTGAAGTCAAATGATTATAGGGTTTCAAAATATATCACCGAAAAGACGAAAATTTCGGAATATGGGAGCCCAAGTTTCTATGCTACTAATTAACTTTGCCAACTAAATCACACGTAATGTGATCTCTATCATATACACAACATATCAAATAACTATCGTGGATATTTAATAATCGTTACTTGGGTACTGACACCCTGAATCTATTTTAAAAAATGAATTGATGTTTTTGCCAACACATTTTATTCTTCCCAGATAAATTAGTAAATATTAATATACTTTACTCTCGGACGAATAAAAATGGGTTGGCAAAAATATCAGTACAAATTTTAAAAGAGATTCAGAATACCAGTACCCGAGTACACATTGTTAAATATCCTTGATATTTAATTAACATGTTTTGCTTATGATATGCTGTAGATCACATGAATGTGATTTTATTGGCAAATTAATTATAAGCATAGAAACTTGGGCTCCCATATTCCCAAATTTTTTACTTTTCGGTGTTATATTTTGAAAACTATAATTATTTGACTGCAAACACATTTACATTTATATAGTCCTAATATAAATCTCTTTCAGAAAATGAAATAACAAATTATCGTGAAATGTGGCAGTAACTGGGAGACTGCATGACAGCGTGTAGGGTCTACTAATGCAGAAAATACAGGATGCATTTAAATTAGACCGATAAACTTCGCCTGCAGGTTATTTACGACAAAAAAAAGTGGAAAAACATGTGTACGACTTATGGTCTAAAGTGAATCCTGAGTGTGGTACACAGCTTTGAAGTTTGACCCGAAACACTAGTTTAATACAAACATTGGAACATTGTATGTGAACTGTTTCAGTGGAATGATAAATAAAAGTACAGAATAATAAAGAAACATTGGACTTTATTTATATTTAATGGTGCTTTTAAAGTTTCTTGTTACTACCAACTGAGCTAACCGAGTTGTAATTTCCATTCATCATACCAGGCGAGGAACATTACAAATATGGCGGCCCTAACACGCTGCAGCATCATTACAAATATGGCGCCCAACATGGGGCGCGATTAACCGCACCTGAAGACTCGGTATCTACAAACATCGAAGCATCACTTCACTAAGTTACCGGCAGTTACAGTGTTCCAGTGAACAACGCAGATCCAGGTACGAGACGACTACATTCTACATTCAGCAGTAACCCGGTAAGAAGTCATTAATCCACGTCGAGAAACTTCATCAATGGAGTCACCAGTCAAAGTAATTTCGCCACGAGTAATATTTCTGTTTATTTTGTGTACAGGTTGTGTGAATATTATCCCAAGTAAATTCGCCACGAGCTAATTTGTTTCTTTTGAGTACAGATTAGGTTGATATTATTGACTAAGTCGTAACTGAAATTTACAAGATCCTGTTGTCCTTACAGAAAGAACAACATGAGCTTAAACAGGAGCTAAAACAAGACAATACGCGACTAGCAGAAGAGGGTAATAAAGGTATTGAAAGATTAATAACAAGGCTAGAAAACTGGGGAGTTTAAACGGAAAAGAATAGGTTAGGAAAGGTATCAACATTAACTGTCCCAAGTAATGATAAGAAAAACAACAGTGACGTAGACAATGAAGTTATCACCGATTGTGACGAAAGTAAAGAGTTTAATACTGCGGGTAAAAATGCAGAAGGTATTATTGGTTGTGACGATGAAATTAAGGAATTTAGTACAGAGGGTAGAAATGAAGAACGTATATATGGTCACTCAATTATTTTAAGAGAAAATAAATTACTGAGACAGGTTGATAATGTTGAGAAGAGTGTACCTACCGGCTGTGAAGTCAGTAAGTTAAGGAGAAATGTAATAAAGGAAAGTAGACTTCAGGTTTGGGGGGTACAACCAAATGGTTATAATAAATCAAAGCTGCGAATGGGATCAGCTGTTAAGTTGCAACACGCAAGGTTTGCTGAGAGCACAGTAAAAGGTTATTGTGAGAGTGGGGGGTATCCTAGAGTGAAACACTATAATGTGTTAAGGAAAAGTTTTGTAAGGAGAAATAAAAGATTGACCCAAAGCGTTAGAAAAGTAGTGAGGAAAAAGAAAAGGAAAAAGAGGGGTAGATTAAAGACAGTAGGTAAAAGGAAACGAGTGAAGTACAGTATGAGAAAAGTAGTAAGGAAAAAGGGAAGGAAATGGAAACACAAGGAGAGAACGAAAAGGCAAAGGAAGGAAAAAAAAATGTAATAAATGCAGACAGACTGCAATTTAGATAATAAGATAGATACATAATTTGTTAATATTTTTATTATACCGTTTTTTTAATACTTTGATTATGCAGTAATAAGGTAAGAGAGATAAGTGAATGTTTTTATTTTGAAGAAAAATTATTTTTAATGAAGGACCCTACAGGTAAATCACAATGTATTGAATATTTGGTAAGAATTAATAATTGTGAGACAGTGTGTTTCTGTTAGTATGTTTTAAAAGATAATTTTACAATAAATTTTCAGTGCAGTAATGTTTAATACTAGTATTTAAGAATAGTAGTGCCAGAAATAAACAAAGGTGTGGTAAGGAACAAATAGGTAAAGGAATAGTGTTTCTATATGAATCAATATTGTAAATAATCAGGCACAGGATTGTTAATGAACAGCACTAAGCATTTTACAAAAGGGCATCATGTGAAGTGCATCCAGTGTCATGGAAATGTTGAATTTCTGGAATGGCAGATACTCTTTGTAAAACATTAAAAAACATTTTAGTGTTAATTATAGAGGTTGTGTTTGGTTATTTTCTATTTAGATGGCAGTAAAAAAATTATACAGTATTTATGAACGTTATGTATACACTTTGTACTTTACCGTACTTTATTTCCGAATTAGAATATGGCTGCTTACCGATCTCACATCTAGTCTTGCTACTGATGATCAGAAGAAACTGTTTTAAAATGTGCTCAGAGGATTGACATGTTGGAAGTTATCATGGTAGAGGACCTTTTAAGCTAAAGTTTCAGAGTCCTAATTTATAAATATTGTAAGGAAGGCTTACATCATTCTGTGCATATTGTGAGACACTATTAACAGATAATTTGTATACAAATCTAATGCGGCCAACAATCCTATGAAGAACGTTGCATACACTTGCAGTGTGGTTTGTTTGCAAATTATCTTGCTACAACTGATAACTTATTACATTTCAAACATCTCTGTTTTCTAGCATAACCATGACTGTTGTATTGTAAAATATTCATGATAAATAATGTAATATCGAAAAGAACATTTAACTGTATTAGCAGTAGTATGAGTTGCTAATGAATCTAAGGAAACTGTTCTAAAGTAAACAGTGATGTAGAGAAAATAAGTTAAGAGAAGAATGACTTTACAATGTTTTGTTTCCAACTGTTCATGTAACTAAATAGGATTTATTTAAGCAGAGTACTGAGCAGGAAGTGTTATATGAATATAAATAAGTTTTGCTTTTACATTTGAAAATGTCAGATGGAAGCTAACATGAAGTTGCACTGTGTTAATGTAAATAAACATATAATAACTGTTATTTTGAAAATAAGAGTTGACAGATTAAAGTTGAATAATGAATAAGGTTAACTAAGGATGCAGTACATGTTGTCTAAAGGTTGAGGTGTTGTATTATGTTGAGCCTTAAGTAAACATAAGTAAGGTTAGGAGGTTGCCCCAGTTTATGGTATCCTGGGATCAATGGCACAAGGAGTATGTTTTTTGGATTGGGACAGATCTGAGGCCCTTTTTTAATTGTCAGCACTGGCCTGCAGTCGCAGTGGCTTTTATTCTTTTGTCAGCACTGGCCTAATGTAAGGCAGTCGCAGTGGCGTTTATAGTTTTGGGCAGACCTGCGTCCCCCTTTTGAAAGTGTGTGTGCTGATGCCAGCGAGGAACCAGAAGAACGAGCAGCCCACAAGGAATAATAAATGCCATAGGTTGAGAATACACCCTCAACCACAAATTATAACATGTAACTAATTGAAAAAAATGAAAGGTATGAATTTCTTGCAGCATCCAAATATCTTGTCACTCTTCTTTAACAGGAAAAGTGAATATTTTTTATTACGAGTTTAATTACCACATTGAAAATGTAAATTGTTGTCAAGGATCAGAGGCACAGTGATTTGCAAAGTAGCCGCATACCAAATAAGTTTCGCTCTGGGAAAGATTTCTTCAAAATCTATCCCAAACCGAGGGGGGAAATGTAACGACACAATAATCGGGATTCGAGGTTCATGTTCTTTCGTTTTACGAAGCTTCGTAATATTTTATTGGGATTAAAAATTAAAGCTGTGGTAGTTCGTTTATCGTGGTAATGTTTATCTGGCATTCGGTTGCCGTTTCACGAAATCTTAGTTTTTTTTTTAAGCGTCAGTATTAGTGAGAGAAGCTTTCTGAACTGCGTCTACAGTTTGTGTTCTAGAAGTTTTGGATTATATTTTACTGACTACGCAGTTCGACATGGCATGGCGACACACGCAATGCCCATATTTGGTAACGGTTGGTGGCCCCCTGTTGTTGGAGGGGGGGGGGGGTAGCCACGAGAGATAAATACTCCTATCGCCCGCAAGAAATGTAACAACAAGCAGTCGACACTCACTGCTCCAGCAGTCGACTCTCAGTGCTCGAGCAGTTGACAACAGTGACTCACCGAGGCCGCGTCGGGCGTAGCGCATAACCCCCACACCTGCAAACTGGAACTTGCTCGTTTATTTCTCCGCCGGTGTGGGAGGTCGCTGCCTTCGTATTTTCTTCTTGCGATGCAAGTTTTCGAGACATAAATTAATAATTATACGACTGCCGGCGCTGCTCTCTGTTGGTTTGCCTGTAAACCAGTTCGTACTCTGCATACCTGACGATTGTATGTGAACTGTTTCATCGCAATAATAAATAAAAGTACAGAATAATAAACAAACATTGGACTTTATTTATATTTAATGGTGCCTTTAAAGTTTCTTGTTACTACCAACTGAGCTAACCGAGTTGTAATTTCCATTCGTCGTACCAGGCGAGGAATATTGCAAATATGGCGGCCCTAACGCACCGCAGCATCATTACACTCTTTATGTGAATATTGTGATGAGCTGTAGAAATTTAAGTACTTATGGTATTTACATTTCAGATTGAATTTTCCAAGGTTGTTCCATGCATTCAAAATAGCTCTGTAAATATAAATACTTAGACCAGGGAGTTATTTGATAGCTAAAAAAAATCCTTACAATGAATTAGAGGAGGTTTATTCATATGCACAGCTCTTTTTTTTTTTTTTAAGTATACACAGTAATTAGGTTATATTTACTATCAACCTGTAAAATTATATACCATAGATAAAAACAGAGTGAAAAAAAAGAAAGGTATTTTATTTTCGCTCTGTAACACATTTTGCTACCTGAAAATATAATATTATTGAAGTTCCGCTATTAATTGAACACTTTTGGAATCGATGAAAATTTGAAGAAAATACCTGGCTACAACTGCAAATTTTTCGATGTAGGTCTACACACACACACACACACACACACACATATACACATATATATATATATATATATATATATATGTATATTGACACTACTCGCCACCTGAGGTATACAGGATGGCTCATAGGGTACGAGTTACCTTTACTAGGCACAGACTATGGGTGCCTGGGATGTTGAATAAGGGTAAACAATAACTTGGTCTCTCAGTGTTTCCGTTTACGGTGTATTTGGTTTAAAAGAACACACTTTTACATTTAACTCCAAGATGGTACCTTGCGAGTTGGGAGCCTTAAGGGCAGGTTACAGTACTCATGCTAACGTTTCCAACGCCGTGGGGAATGTCCCTGACCTACGATGCTCGTACTTGGTTTTTTTTTTTAGTTCTGGGTGTTCCGGCGGTAGGTTGAGGTCTGGTAAGTTGGGCGGGCCCCTACAGGCTCTCGGTTGTTCCCGTTGGCGTGATGGATACAGCTGGCGTCATTCTTCCACGGCTGACCCTCCGGCTTCGATGACGGCTCTGCTTCGGTGACATCATGATACGACTGATCCTCTCTCCTATCGGTGTGACGACTTATCCGACTGATCCCCTCTTTCTCCTGCAAGTTGGCTTTTAACCTCTTTTGATCCCCCCCCCCCTCCGAGATCCTCACACGTGTCCCGCTTGTTGGGGGGGAGTGGTGACCTGCGGCCCTACGTCCAAACACTGTGAGTCCTTCTTACTTGTCTAACTAGAGGTGCATCGGCGAAACTCCAGCTGACCTCTGCATTTTTTCGACAGTTCTTAACTCGGCATAGCCTTGACACCTGCCCATGTTCTCTCGTGTTCCTCGGTGCGTCGGCGATTTGCTTGTTTAACTCGGCATAACCTTGGCACGTGTTAATTGCTTGTCTGCCCTCTCAGGCCGACCTGG
>NQII01002531.1:64073-151902 GCA_002778355.1 Clitarchus hookeri | reverse complement strand
TTTTTTTTTTTTTTTTAAAGCACTTTCATTCTAATTGAATCGTATTACTCGTGCAATAAACGATGTCACTTGAAAGCAAGAAAGTCCATTAAAAGTTTATAAAAAAAAATAAACGCTCATGAATTACTCTTGTCTCTTGACCGCCATATCATAGTGCTAGGAACGTGCAAGACGATCTTTTGTGTAGAGAACCTTCCAGTTATGCGAGTTCCTCATTCTCTGCTTCTTCGTCGGTCTGTAGTGAGGTCACAGGAAGGAATGTGGACACAGATGAGACCATCATGATTGTAGTCGAGGGGGGTGGGGGACTGCAGCCGATTCTCTCAAACGATCATTGTAAATACGGCAGGAGGCCCGTTTCGCCATCGTACTTGGAAGAAAAACTACAAATTTTGTGTGCAGAGCGCATTTCCAACACTAGGTATTGCCCGTCGCATATAACTTGGCAAGATTATGACAGTCAGTGAGTGGCAAATTGGCTATACGAAACAAACAAAGTGCTATTTACAAGATCCTGTATCATTTGATGCACGAACGAACAAAAGTTAAAATTACGTTTGCTATTCTGAGTGAACTGCCGATGCACATCAGACAATCAGAAAATACGCGATAAGAAAGAATTCCTAGATTAATTAATACATTTTATTTTACGTGGTCACAAAACAGCGATTGTTAGAGTTACAAACTAAATTTCGTGATAAAGTAGAGTAATGTATAGGTGTTCAAAATTAAATGCACAATAAAACGATCCGTATCCAAATGAAACGCAACTTCAAAACCTTGAGAGTTCTTTTCACGTCGTATCCCCACTCTCCATCCATGCTTTCCATATGTGCTTGATATAAATTCCAAAAGAATACAGAAATATTGCATGGCATTGTTGAATTATTTTTTCTAATAATTTGACGAATTGTAATTCAATTTCGTGTCGTTTCGAGCCAGCAATAGAAGAAAAGTATACTTTTAAAAAGACGGCCTCGAGAGGCAGGCCAACGTATTGCTATTTTTTTGAGAAACGCTTTAGACTCGCAACTCGCCCTGCCATGCCATGCGCGACATCTGTCCTCTCTTTGCCAAAGCATTGCCAGCCACAAAAAATAGCTTTCTTGTGTAAAATAACAAATTTACGAACGGATACCAATAGTTTTATTTTTCCACGGTTTCTGCATAAATTTTAAAGTAACGTATATTTCGTGTACAGCGATTTTGATTACTAGTAATTTCTATTGGGCCGGTAATCGTTCGTCTACATCCAATAATCGCCATGCTGTTCTCCCGCAAACCCATTTAATTGTTTCCGTGTTGTTAATATATTGTATTGATAAAACGAAGAAAGTGGGACGCGCGTGAATAGTTTTTAAGCAATTCTTACGTAATTCCACGTCACATATTTCCACCTATTTACTGTTTAGTATCAGTAATAGCAGAATTACTGCTTTGCAATAGTCGTTGGTGAATAAACGCGCGTTGTCAATCAAGTTTCCTGAATTACTTTTAGTTCCAGTTATATTAGCTATGGCGTCCAAAGTGCGATAATAACTACAACTGCCGTCTCGCAAATGTTAACCCAAATTCGCTGTCTCAGACAAATTAAAAGAGAGTTAGCAAATATTTAATTTTTGCAAGGTTTTATATTTTTACTTTTATAACCTAAGAATTTTTTTAGACAGATGTCAGTCTAAAGCACCTTAAAATTTTATTAGCATTGCAGTACAATGGCAACTGGATTAACTGACAGCGTGTTGATAAAATATACTGCCTCCACTTGACGCACCAGCTGATGGCAAAAGAATACATGTAAAAATTTGGCGCTACTTTCCTCGAACTGTCAAAATCTTGCCAAGGTACATGAGACAGACAATAGGCGGGACCTTTGTCTTGACAGCCAACGAGGGTGAAGCGAGGTGGGTCTGGAGCAAGTGAAGAGATTTAGTCTTGAGAGCCGAGGAGTGTGAGGTGAGATGAGGTTGGAGCAGCGCCGGAATGTAGGGGCGGGAGAAACGGGAGATCTGGCACGATTCCCACATGCGAAAATCCGGGGGAGACCCCGCCGGGAATCGAACCAGGTTCGCCTTGGCGAGATGCGAGTAGTCTAACCACTACACTACCACGGCCCCATGGGTATGGAGCAGCACCGGAATGCAAAGACAGGAGAAACGGTAGATGCCGGAGAAAACTCGCCGGCCAGAGGCATTTTCCAGCACTATTCCCAGTGCGAAAATTGGGCGAGATCGAGCACGGTTCGCCTTGGTGGTAGATGAACACTCTAGCCGCTGCGGCACCGTGGCCCCAGGTAGTGTGAGACACCACCGTACCATAGGAGGATCGTCTAACGCACCTCGCAAGATCCCCAGTCCGAGCTGACATCTGGTGTGTTCTTTTTGAGTCAATACTCAACAGACATTGGCAACCTAATAGGCCTGCAATTAATTGCTCTGCGGTAAAAAAAAAAAAAAAAGAAAAAAAAAAGCTTTCCTTGTGATAAATATGATGGTCGGTTACAATGAACTTGTCACTTGTCATTTGACTCGTTTCTGATCAACTCATGGCGTGGACTACAAGAAAATGTGATTTTTAATTTCATATCTTTCTTCAGAGGCAAGTTTCTATAACCTTGAACTTCTACAAAATCAAGAAAGCATATTATAATTAGTTTCAATTTTATTTTTCTTTCTTCTCATACGGTTTTTCCAACGAACCTTGAGTAAACCGTACACATAAATAGTTTCTCTAATCTAATCTTTCGTCAAGAAATAATAGTTTTGGTGTCACTGGAATTTTCAAATATTACCATAATATGCAATACTGGAAACATTTACGGGGTCCTCGTGAAGTAGGAAATGTATTGTACGTCACAGTAGAGTGAGTATTTCTTGGCTGTGGAGATCCTGTGAGAGCTTGGCTGCTGGATTAGGTGGCTGTACGGGTTTGTTAAAAAAAAAAAAGGGTCAGTCGTTTCTGCGCCCCTTGTTTCATTGAGCTATTATTATATTTGTATTATTATTAGAGTTTCGTAGAGATGTGGCAAATTTTTCTGTTCCGTATGTCGTCAAAACGTATTCAAATCATTACATTTCCTTTTCTTTTTTGCTGAACAAACAACTTATATAATTAAGTAATTTAAGAAATAAGAATATTGCTGCTAAGGGATTAATATATATGCTAATAAAGGCTGTTCACGATAAAGTGAGCACTTTTGAAATCAGCCTTTAAAAAATGTCACTGCTCTTACTTGCATATATTTTAATGGGTGCATTGAGTGACAGGCCCAATAAAGTTGGTAAGGACGGATGGAAAGTAGTTCCATGTCTTAACGTCGAATTAAAAGTGTTAGGTAACCATTTGTAATAACTAAAAAAATATTTATTTCACTTTCTGGTTTTTTAAATGCATATAAGTGTAAAATTAGCAGATTTGTAAAATATTTATTTTTCTAATAATTTCACAGTTTTATTTGACCGACGTATGAATAAGGTGGTGAGACCCATGGCAGTGTTAATTTTACATAATGCGGAAGAATATATGGCGTGCATACAAGTAGATTTTAAGCAGGGCTTTCAAAAGTGCTCAGTTTACCGTGAACAGACTATATCTACTGTTCACACTTGTTGGTCAAAACAAGTATGTTTTAAATAGCAATGGATGCTAATAAATAAAGAAAGAAATTAAGAAATGTTTCTTAGCTAAATAATTCAATGTAACGTGCTGACGCTTGCACTATATGCGAGCTCCCTGCACGGTTCGGCTCTGTGGAGGGTGACCCACCTTGACCCTCCCCTCTGCACAGGTAGACCCTCTGCTGGATAAGCCGACGAGTTTAGAGGATGAGCAACAATATTCCTGGAACTAAGACCCTCAGCGAAACGCGGTATTTAGAGAAATATTTGGGCTAAGGCCTACGATCCTATAAATATTGCAGCGGTCCAAGGGTCTGCAGTCGTCCTGTGGAAGCCCATTGGCTGAGTGCGGGAATTGAGCGACGTGTTGTGCAGCGAAGGACATCGGGAACGACGACGGGAGATTGCGAGGCGACGGAGGACGAGGTGTTTGTGGTGTGAATGGACGAGAGGGCGTGATACCCGACGTGTGAAGACAAATGTGCATGAGGGCGCTCGGAGAACTCTAGAACATTGCGGACTGGTGGGGCCTGGGTAAAACTGAGGTAGGACTGAATGAACATGTGATACAGACATTATTGTAAATATTGGAACTGTCAAATATGGATATATAGTTTATAAAATAAAGAGAATAGGTTTTGGTACACTGTTTATTGGGACTGATTTTTAATTACTTAGTTGCATTAATTTCTTTGAGGTAATTGTAAATAGTATTTATTAAATTCATTAATTTTTTTCGTAAGGTGAAGCATCCCTTCTTGAAACCAGATGATGAATAAACTAGGTTTTTATATTAGTTACAAGAATGTTTGTACCTACAATAAATTACGAATTACTTAATATTACATATTTATTGAAATCATTAGTGCTATTTATGGCCTTTTAATTAGCTTGACGCTAGGCATTGATAGTATTATTTCTTTTTAAAGGCAGTGTTCGGATACTATAGTTCGGAATATTAGTAGAAATATGCGCTTTAAGTGATTTCTTATTGTTAATGTTTTATGTTACTGTTTTAGCTATATGAAGTGGAGGTTCATCGATTGTACATGTTTGAATCCTGACGAAACTGACAAGCTCAATTCAACATTTTAAGAAATGTTTGTATCTAAGTATCTCTCTCTCTCTATCTGTTTTTCTCTCGTGCAGTTACTCATCGCCTCAGCTACAATGATTTCCGTGTTTGTGTTTCACGTATTTTTGTCTCATGAAGTATTTTTTTTAATGAACCACAGTTACTCTAGTCTCTACTTACCTGTGAATTAAATTAAAATTCAGATATATTTCTGCATCACAATTACAAGTTTTAAATATTTTTCCCACCCTGCATCTGTCAAAGGGACGCCGACTAAATTGGCGTCATTTCACCTCAGCTAGATGCCACGCGCATAGAGAAAGTAAGCGGCACGATTTTAAATTGTTTAATCATCACTCGAACACCCGACAATCCTTCACATATTCTACATGTTAATGTTTTTTTATGGTTTAGAAGGGAATAATTTATTTTATCTCCATACACAGAATATACCTTTTTCACAAAACAAATGCTTAATTAAAACCAACTCTACACATAAATTTGGCGCTCCAACGTGTCGGCGTGTCGCGTGCCTCTGTACTGTATCTAAGCTCGGATGGAAAGTGTACATGGGGAAAATCTTTTACTATTTTGCTGTACTAACCAAGGCTACCACACCAGTTTTCAGACTCTTGGGGTTGTCTATCATCGATTGATGCGCTGTACAGTGCTCGTCACTTGTGCAATACGCGTTGGTTGGTAGGTGATAATAACTATGTTCCTTTCTTGTTTTTCTTTTGCTGGCATCAGTGTTTTGAGACTGCATTTTTTTTTTTTTTTTTTTTTTTTGTATAACGTAATGTACAGTGTTTGTTGCTCGCGCAATATGAAACAGTCGGTGGGAGTTTATAACTATTTACCTTTGCATTTTTTTTATATCTAATCATTAATATGTAGCAGTGACGTAGTCTCTTGCATGACCACTGGTTTAAATACACAGTGTTTAGTGGCAAGCAAAGGACCACAACCTTTACAAGTCTTATAATGTGACGTCACATTAACTTCGCTGGTAGATAGTGTACTGCAATTGTCATATTGTAAATATTTTTTTAGGTTGGTTTGTGTATATTTTACTGATGATGATGAAGTTTCGACATCTGCAAAGCAAAAGTATAAACATGTTGCTGAAGATAAGAGCTACTTGAAGCTGAGACCGAAGAAACGCAGATTCGAACCAAGTACTCTGGCCCAGAGGTATCTCGCAAACTACTCATCGTGGAAGAACATAGATGCTGACGTGTATCGTGAACCATCTGAGAAGAGTAACGTGAAGTCTAACTAACTATTTTCTGAAGACCCCAATGACCTGGTTGATAGACTACGAATGTTGGTTCCATTGTAGAGAAGTGGACATATTTCTGTCGGCGAAGAGATAAATACGATTATTGATGAATTCGAAGCTAAAGGCTCTATTGAATGACATATTATGTATGTGAATGATTTGGTTATAAATATAAATAAATGTAAAAAATAAAAAATAAAATTTTTTTTTTATTGACTAAGAAATGTACCAACTGCTATTTGTTTATAAATGACTGACAGGTTGCAAGTGAATGTCTTGCTACAATACATCCAACTCACTTCCTGGTGAACATCAAACATTATCTTTACACTTCTTGCTATGTCTATTCAGGCTATCACTGCGGGTGAACATGCAATGACTACTTCCATGTTGTCGCGATGTAAGGAGTAAATCTTCAGTCCCTTGCTGTTGACGATGCAATCACAGATGGTTAGTCTTCAACCAATGATTACATCTTTATATTGTAACAACGTACATGATCGTGATAGATGTATGTAGACGTAACGATCTGCTTTTATACGTTTATCATGACATGATGGTTCGTGTTGTCCGTCTCGGGTTGTCACAGCGTGACCTGCTTGTTACCTACTTACAAATGTCCGACAGGCTGCAAGTTTTTGAGATGAACATGCATTGAGTATAGTCATGTACGAAAATATTTTGTTGGATATATAGTTACCTTATTTTCAAGGATGATGCACTGTCTCCAGTGTCGTCAGGGTACATGAGTTATTTCCTACAAACAGCATGTAGCAAAGTCGTCTTTCTTGCGTGACTAATGGTTTGAATGTATGTTGTTTCGCATGTGCTTACAGTTCTAACACTATAAATGATATGTATTCAAATAAGTGAATTTATATATTTAGTATTTAAAACTGGAAAAATTTATACTTTGTAATGTATAACTGAATTCCTCTCGTAAAAGGAAGTGTATGTGTGTGACCCTGGTGCCTGACGCAACTCTCTCTCGGCTAGTGTTCTGTGTCACCCGTTCGACTTGCCGAGACCTGCACGGTGCTCGTCTCACCAGCCGACCATCTGAACAGCCTCACATATTCCCTGTTAGTTGATCGCACAACGACGGTTGGGTCGGACACATTCCACTGCTAGTGTTGTACTCTAAATGCGATGGTTTCGTTTCAGTCGGTTTGTAAGGAAGTTGTTTGCTATTCTGTTGTACTGACCAGGACGGTCTGGTACTGTATAGCACCGTTTAACACACAGTGTGCAGTACCCGACACTTATGTAATATGTAATTGCGATGTTTGGCAAGTGTTTATAACTATTTTTGCCTTACATTTTTTAGATCTGTTTGCATCAATGTATAGCAGTGTTTTCCTTATCACACCTGTTCTTCTCGGCTGTACAAAAGTTTTTTTTTCGATTAATGTGAGGTATAGCACACGATGCTTGTGTAATATACATAGGTTGTTAAAAGCTTATAACTATTTGCATTAATAATTATATTTGTATATCTGTTTGCATCAGCACGCTACCTTGAAAACATCCTAGGCATGAGAGACAGCTAAGAATCTCTTCGTCCTGCTGCAGATACGTACATATGTGAGAAGGAATTCTTTAGGCAGGCATGCAAGCTCGGTATCTGAGTGCTGCAAGTGATTTATTCTTTCTGTTTGTCATGATATATAATAAAATTATCTGACCACTATAACAATGTCCTATCGTTTTCACAATGTCTTCTTGATGACGAGAGAATGAAGTTCTTAGTGATGCATGGTGGTACGAA
The DNA here is from genome assembly GCA_002778355.1 of Clitarchus hookeri. Taxonomy (NCBI): domain Eukaryota; kingdom Metazoa; phylum Arthropoda; class Insecta; order Phasmatodea; family Phasmatidae; genus Clitarchus; species Clitarchus hookeri. The sequence continues at coordinate 144,160 of NQII01002531.1, read as the reverse complement.
CTGCTTTAATAGACCTAAAAGTTAATAGGGTAGGTGGAAGCGATATCCTCTGCCAACACCGGTTTATTCGAAGCAATATTTTAAATAGTCATGCTTGATGTAATCAAACAAAATAAATTGTAAACTTGCACTGTATAACTGAATTGCTCTCATAAAAGAACATGTGTGTGTAATATGTGATTGGGATGGTTGGTAAGTGTTTATAACTATTTTCCTTTTCATTTAATTTTTTTATCAGTTTGTATCAGTGTATAGCAGTGTTGATATTATCGTTCCCGCACTTCACAGGGGAAATTTCTTCGCTTACATAACATACAACGCACGATGCTCACACATATGTATTTGTTGGTAAATGCAAATAACTATTTACTTTTATAATAATTTTTTTAACGGTTTGTCTTAGTGCATAGCAGTGTCGTCTCTCTCTTGCACGACTAATGGTTTTAATGCATGTTGTTTCGTATGCGCTTACGGTTCTGCTAATATATAAATATAGTATTTAAAACATGATAAATTGTTAGTTGGTACTGTATAACTGAATTCCTCTCGTAAAGGAAAGTGAATGTGTGACTCGGTTAGTCTGGCATCCTGGAGCCTGATGCAACTCTCTCTTGGCTAGTGTCCTGTGTCATCCTTTCGCTTGTCGAGATCTTCATGGTGTTCGCGCTGGCCGTCGGCTGTCTGGGAAGGCTCTACACATTCTCATGATGTTAGTTGATAGCGCGAAGTCAGTCGGGTTCGATGTGTTCCGCTGCTAGTGATGTGAGTGTTGGTTGTTCACTAAATACGAGGGTTTCGTTTCAGTCTGTTCGTAAGGAAGTCGTTTGCTATTCTGTTGTACTGGTCAGGATGGACTGGTATTGTATAGCTATGTTTAACACACACAGCGTACAGCACTCGATGCTTGTGTAATATGTATATTAATATGTATGTTATTTATATATATATTTGCATCAGTGTGTAGCAGTGTTGCCTTATCACACCTGTGCTTATCGGCTTAGCAAGAGTTTTTTTTTTCGACTAGCATGATGTACAGTGCACGATGCTCGCGCAATATACATTTGGCGACTCTATCTTAAATGGTTCGGAAATTACAGCTGACTATCCTAATAAGTATGCATAGGGCATAAATGACCTAGTGATCATTTTCCTTGTCGGAGGCGATGCCTATATTACGAATTTGGCGACTGCATCATAAATGGTTCGGAAATTACGGTCAACCATGCTTATAAGTATGCATAGGGCATATATGACCCTGCGATCCTTTTCCTTGTCGGGGGTGATACCTATGTTACGAATTTGGCAATTGCATCTTAAATTGTTCGGAAATTATGGCCAACAATGCTTATAAGTGCGTTTAGGGCATAAATAACCCTGCGATCATTTTCGTTGATGGAAGTGATGTGCATGTTACAAATTTGGTAACTGTATCTTTAATGGTTCGGGAATTACTGCCAACTATGCTTATAAGTATGCATAGGGCATAAATGACCCTGCAATCATTCGCATAGTCAATCGGGGCTGAGACCCTTTCGAGAGCCTCTCATAGTCAATCAGTGACAAAACCCTTTCGAGAGCCTCCCGTAGCCAATCAGTGACGAGACCCTTTCGAGAGCCTCTCGTAGCCAATCGGTTTTTTTTCCATAGCACTGTGTTGGCGAACGGTGATACGCTGTAGCCAGTGCAAGATATATTCTTATCTTGTCAGGCATGTTAAATATGTGTATGTGTACAACATTTCACATTCTACAATCATTCATGCGCAAACTAATGCAAGGGAGGTTGCAAATGTGAAATGATATGCCTAGCACTGTAGTAACTAGTAGTTGTAACGTACTTGCTTTTATTCTCTAGTTATTGCGATATCCCCCTTCCTCTCTTCCTCTCTTCCTCTCTCTCTCTTCTGTACTCTTCCCCTTTGCTGTAACCTGTCTGTGCGTTCCTTTGTCTGCTTTTTTTTTTTTTTAGGTGGGTCGACTTTTACTTGCGGCGTTGTAAACCACCTGTACACTATGCTTGCGACGCCACTGATGTTTCCTTATACTCACACACACATTGTGTGCACCTAAGGAAACAATGGTGACTTTTTTTGCAAGCGTAGTGTACTGCCCCGGTCCCAAGCCCGGGAGCCATCCACATGGTCATGCCATGTGGATGGTAAGTGTGAGGGCAACGCTGCGAGGTGAAGGTAAGTGGCATATGTGTGTGTGTGTGTGTGTGTGTGTGAAGTAGGGCCTGCAGTCGGGGAGTCCTGGCAGGGGTGAGACCCTTTCAAGAACCTCGCATAGCCAATCAGAGGCGAGACCCTTTCGACCACAGTCTGGGCGTCTTGGCAGGGACTGGCAGGAGCGAGGGGGTGTAAGTGATGCAAGTCGGGGAGTCCTTGCAGGGACTTGGGGGGGGAGTACATCCCTAATAGGAGGGAATGGTAGAGCATGAAGTAGAGGCAGGCAGGGCGGAATGTAATAGCGCGAAGTAGGGATAATATGCGAAGCGGGATGGGAGACAGACGAGTAGGAATGCGGGAGCATGAAGTCGGGACAGGTAGGAGCATGAAGTAGGGGACAAAAAATGGCCGCCGTCGGTACTAACTGCCAAATGGACATCTTCGGTACTGACTGAAAAAATGGCCACCGTCTGGAAGGAACGACAGAGCAGGAGGTTTGACTCTTGACGTCATCCAAGATGGCCGCTGCTTGTCCTCTCGTCCCACGCCCCTGCCTAACAATTCCTCATTTCCTACTACTGATATTTGACGCATCAGTCAAACACACAGTGCAGGTGAAGTCTGAAATCACCGCCGTCACACCTACTATTTTGCAAAAGTGCTTGTCGTGCAATAAAATGACTGCAGACCCGTCACACAAGGTACGGAGAAATGTATGCTTATACCATACGAAACCAGTCACTTCCATGCCCAAGAAAGGCAAGAAATCCGGCAAACATAACGAGAAAGTGCACTCGACGACTGTGCAAAAATGCATTTCACACAGGAAATTGCCCTACAACGCATTTTTTGGCGAAGAAGAACCCGTATCCGTGACGTGCAAACTCACGCCAATCACTCGAGATTTGTGCAACAAGAGCACAAAAGACTTCCGGGAAGGAAGCGCTCGCCACGCGTAAGTAGGGAAGTTTGGACGTGGGCTGAAGAACCGCGTAAGTACAAAAGGCAAGTTCCCGTGGAACGAGAAGCCAGAAGTGTCTGTCCCACGTTGGCCAACGCCAATTAGGAAGAACGTGGAAGTGAGGAAATCCCCAGGAAGAATGAAGACATCTGACTACAGGTCTCGCACCTTTAGAGTTCCTCACTAATCAGCGCTTGGGTTGCCTACTTCAAGACCTTGACGTTCTACCGAAGCTCGAAGTTTGTACAACCGAAGAGAGTTATTAGAGTTGGTGAGAAGACTTTTGTATTTGTCCGCCGAAAGCCGCAAGCGGCATTACAAGTCAAGTAAATTATGTAAGTTTCAGTTGAACGACCTAGTTTTACGCCGAACTACCCCCTCTAGTTTGTATTGGGAGTTTGTTACTCGCAAGTTTTTCTTGACATTTTAAGGTCCTCATCGCGTTACTGGAATCACCAGTAATAATTGCTACGAGTTAACAGACATGAATGGCAAACCAGTCGGAAAGTTTAACATAACCCAGCTGAAACCCTATCATGAGCCCAACTTGTATGTTCAGTCAACAACCGGCAGCAGTTGAACGAGACGTCTGTAACGACAGTTAAGTGCTTGTCGACGGCTCGACTGGGATTGAATACTGTTAATTAGCATCCAGGTGTTGCAGTGATACAAGGCAGTAGAAAGTCCTGCAAATTAGTAGTTGAACAGAGCCTTGAGTATATGTGCACGGCTAGTATTTATTTGTGCCAGTGTTGTGTGATGTCTTTGTCAAGGGTTATTACGTATTAGTGTTCAGGGGTTCTATGTCTCGTGTTTATTCCGCCGTGCCTATACGTTGCTTTGTACCTAGTATAATGGATCTACTTGCTACACCGCTCCTGATGTGTCTCCCGTCGCCAGAAGTAAGCTACAGACGCTGTAAAAGTCTATGAATTATTTAGTTGTTGAGAGACGAATGAACTGCAAGCTTATGTGGGATAAGGTGTTGATAAGGCCTAGAAAACGCTGAGAGTGAAATTACGCCGCTGAAGTTGATAAACATCTGTTATCACACTGGTCTCCCTCGTACGCAAGTTACGCAAGGTCAAACAGCTGCGCGAAGGTTGAGAGGTCAATGACACACACACATTTGTAACACTCCTAACACCCTAACCGTGTTTGCGTATGAGTCGTCTTAGTACTTACAGTTTTTATGATAAATCCCAACTGGAACAAGGATATACACTTTATTTATTCTTTGGGAATTACTTGCAGTCGCTGTCTTCTCGCTCTTCTCTTCTCAGAATTTTTACGTTGTACGCGCGGCGATTTTTTGATACTTGTATGTTATGTTTTAATGTATTGTTGAAACAGTTTTGTATATAGTATGTGATTTTATTTCGTAGTTATTGGTAAATTATCTTCTTGTTGAATTGGTTGTTGATTATTACGTTTTTCACGAGATCTGATTGAAGTTGAAATATGCAGATATTAATGATTGTTGAAATACCACATTTAATGGAATATGTAGAGCTGATCAGGACAATAAAGTTATTTCTCCTGTAACAACTAAATTCCCTTAAGTCGCTAGGTTCTTCTGATTTACTACTTTAGAGTGTCGTATTGTTTAGGACAATGTGCTATTAAATAATTTTACATTGCCTAAATCACCCTCTAATAAATTTAGCAGCAAAATGATAGCGAGAAAGATACCTAGACAAACTTTCTACAAGTGAACTTTAAGAAAATTTGGAAGTGCTATTGTGAAAACGCAATTAATCTTAAACTCAGTTACAGTAGTAATAAGAAAAGCTAGTGAACAACGAACACTTTGAAGTAAGTGAACGCTACCTTAAACTGTTTTACGCTCGTACAAGTGAAATTAGTTTTATGCTTGAAAGCCCTAATAATATGTTTAAACACTATAAAAACTCTTTGCAGTGAATAAGTGTTGTGACCAGTTACTGATCCGGAATATGTTGCGAGTTTCGTCACGGAAGATATAAGCAGACGGCAATGATTTGCAACGACCGCCGCGAAACACGAACCAAATCAACATGACGACCGCAAACTGTCGTTCCTTGCCAGTTCACTTTGCTCCTGAACTTCTGTATGCTGGGAAGCATTAAAACAAACTTATTTTTGCTTTCGAAATAAAAATTTCAGTGCCATTTTAACTATGTTTTGGTGTTCATGTATTCTGTTTCAGATAAACTCGTTAAAAACGAAGATAGAGTAATCTTCAATTAATGTATGTACTTATATTTTCATATTTCCAGTTATTTATGTTGAATGTTTAAAGTGTATATTGTGTAATTGTTGTCATGTATTGAGTGTAAGAGTATGTTTTCTGGATCTTGGTAACACTGTATTTTCAAACGGATTTTCAAATGCTCAACAATAAGCATGTTTTTTTTAAACATTATCTATAACAGAAATAAAAATTAACCAGCAAATGGTGGCAAATTGAAAATTACAAATTCCTGCTCCAGCTGAAAGCTCTTTCAGGATAACATAATAGGTAGGAAAAACGAACAGAATGTACAATAAAAACATAGAAAATAAATAAAAACCGGGAAAACATAAATCAAGAAATCACCTCTAAATTTTACTTGTTTACTTTGTTTGTTTACATTTCACGTATTTTGACAGTTCTACTTAACTCTCATATTTTTATGTCGTGCTAGTTGTGTTGGCAGTTTTTCATATCAATGTAATTCCATTAATTTTCATTCTTATTTAATTGGTACTACACCAAATCATTTTTTTTTTCTATTGGAATGTGCTCCAGTTAGGCTTAATTATTTTTGTTTATTCAATTTGAAGTTGTAAAACTAACTTTATCATCGGAAAAATTTGTACTGTTTATATATTTACCTGATATATGTATATATATATATNTATATATATATATATATATATATATATATATATGCTTTTGTTTGAAAAAATTATAATTTTCTTAATGTTTATTAATTATTTACGTACTCAATGTTGTGAAAATTCTTAATGTCAGTTAGCAAAATTAACAACTTGATTTGTGATTTATTATATGTCGTTCTCGACGTTCGAGTTATGTATCGATTAATCGCACGAGACCATGAATTCTGGAGCATACCATAGTATACATAGGTTTCAGCTCAGGTTAATACCTTATTCTTCGCAATCTCGACATACAATATGTAGTCAGCTAACATTTTTATCTTGTGGAATCTTTCGGCATCCTTGTGATGTTATAGTATTTTCATCCGTCGTTTTTCATCCGTAGTTTTGGGTAAGTTGGTTTGCGGATATTTTCTTTCATTCTGTCGTGATCGTATTTTATCTGCACAATCATTTTTCAAGCACTTTTTATATTTTATTTGCCTATTATATGGTAATACAAATATATGTGCATACTACACAGAGGTGACAAAATTCATGGGATAGCAATATGCAAATATACAGATGGCAGTAGTATCACATACAAAATCTATAAATGAGCAGTGCATTGGTTGGGCTTTCATTTGTAGTCAAGTGATTCATGTGAAAATGTTTCTGACGTGATTATGGCCGCACGACTGGAATTAACAGACTTTGAACGCGGAATGGTAGTTGGAGCTAGACGCATGGGACATTCCATTTCGGAAATGGTTAGGGAATTCAACATTCCGAGATCCACAGTGTCAAGAGTGTGCCGAGAATACCTAATTTCAGGCATAACCTCCCACCATGGACAACGCAGTGGCCGACCGCCTGCACTTAATGACCGAAACCAACGACGGGTGCGCAGAATGGCCAGTGTTAACAGACAAGCAACACTGCGTGAAATAACTGCAGGAATTAATGTGGGACGTACGACGGACGTGTCCGTTAGGACAGTGCGGCGAACTTTGGCTGTACTGGGCTATGCCAGCAGAAGACCGACTCGAGTGCCTTTACTAACAGCACGACATCGCCTGCAGCGCCTCTCCTGGGCTCGTGACCATATCGGTTGGACCCTAGACGACTGGAAAACCGTGGCTTGGTCAGATGAGTCCCGATTTCAGTTGGTAAGAGCTGATGGTAGGGTTCGAGTGTGGCGCAGACCCCACGAATCCATGGACCCAAGTTGTCAACAAGGAACTGTGCAAGCTGGTGGTGGCTCCATAATGGTGTGGGATGTTTTTGCATGGAATGGACTGAGTCCTCTGGTCCAACTGAACCGATCATTGACTGTAATGGGTTATGTTCAGCTACTTTTAGATCACTTGCAGCCATTCATGGACTTCATGTACCCAATCGACGATGGAATTTTTATGGATGACAAACGCCATGTCACCGGACCACAACTATTCGCGATTGGTTTGAAGAACATTCTGGACAATTCCAGCGAATGATTTGGCCACCAAGATCGACCGACATGAATCCCATCGAACATTTATGCGACATAATCAAGATGTCAGTTCGTGCACAAACTCCTGCACAGGCAACACTTTAGCAATTATAGACGTCTATAGAGGCAGCATGGCTCAATATTTCTGCCGGAGACTTCCAACAACTTGTTGAGTCCATGCCACGTCAAGTTGCTGCACTTCGCCGGGCAAAAGGAGGTCCGACACGATATTAGGAGGTATCCCATGACTTTTGTTACCTCAGTGTATATGGTAATATAAAATAATATGCCTAAAGCATATTATACATTAATATGAATATATGTTAATGCATAGGCGATGGTATTTGTGGGTTTTATATTTTCCCCGGAGCCCTTACTGGTGCGAACATGGTATGAGGGTTTTATCAGGGTGCTCCCATGGTTTTTTTTTTAAATATATATAACACATCCGTATTTTCTCTCTGAATTAAATGGCTAGAAATATTCCTATGGATGACCGCTCCTCTATTTTAAGTGATGAGCTGACTGATTCTATGCCGACAAATTCCTAGAACCTCGATACCTTCCACTAGTAAACCCGGTGGGTTGAACTGCGTTTCAGACAACTGACTCAAGAAAATGAAATTTTTTTTACACGTCGGTTACTCTTCGTTAGTAATCTTCGTTGATTAGCATTGGTATTATTCGATTTTTTTAAAGCACGAAAATATCGTGGTGGGTGTCCCAACCACCCACACTAGTACATCTTTTTTTTTTCAGAGGACACCGTGTGTTTTGAGTTGAGAGAGATTAGCAGCTGAAATGGGCGAGGTGGGCGAAGAAGGTAAAGTGTCCCGAGAAAATCCCCCTGGCATCAATCACGATTCCCACAAGCGCGAAAATACAGGTGCGACCCCTGCCGGGAATCGAACCTAGCTCGCCTTGATGGGAGGCGTGTGCTCTGGTAGCTGTGCAACTGCTGTCGAGAGGATGGTGTGAAGTATTGAGCGTGTCCGGTCTTGTGTCGGTGCGAAATTATAATTATAGAAAGGGTGCCTGATCCCCACCGCCACGTTTCGTGGTTCTCTGGGATTATGATTATCGCAGTGTTCACAGAGCAGTTTGTAAATATTTATGCATCGGGAATAGGGCTTGCATTTATTGCTGCCGTCATTTTAATGGAATAAATAATTATTTTATCTCAAGTGAAGGACTGAGTTGCGATGTCAAGAACTTTTACTTGTGAAAGCTTCAGCTCGTTTTCACCCTAGGTCTCAAGGCATTATTAGAAAATATGAGGACTTGCCTGAACGTAATCGCCATGGTTCAAAACCGATACTAGGTGATATAGCTCTCGCTTCTGACATTTCGAAAATTTATCGTTCGTATGTTTATGTGATACACTGGCATGCCTGGGATGAAACATTACCAACATGCATATGTAACTGTGCAGGTTCATAAAGAAATGCAGACTATTTTAGAATCGGTATTTAGCTCTAATATTATGACGCGTACTCTATAATAAAAAAAAAATTATATCGGGTGACTGGNNNTTTTTGGTGTGTGAACATAGACGTTTCCTCTGAAGGTTCAAGATTAATACAAAATGCTAGTTTTTTTTTTTCACCTCGGAATACCGCTTCGATTCGGAAATATAAATATGTAGCACTGTTCGGGCCATGAAGAGTATTATTTTAAGCTCGTTACTGGTAATTTTTCCCCTATTTCTGTATTGGGTGGCCTGATTTCTCTTACCTTAATTTGGTTTCATGCACGCATGTGCGTGGGTATATATATATATATATATAATCGTTGCAACAATGCCTTAAGTTTTCCCGTCTCAACAAGGGTTAAATATTTTATTCATGAAAGGAGGTTTACATTCGTATTTGCAGATGTGAGGGGGTCGAATATTCTGTTGGATTTTTTCCTCCCAAATGGTTTAATATTAATTGACCACTGTGTACTTGGGCGTGGAGATATTTCTATGCATCAGCGGATGAAAGTAGTCGTTCGTTGGATTACGAAGAGAATAATAATGACCCGATTCGGTACATATTTCTAGAGTTATCAGACTGGCCAACATAGTATCGTGTGTGAAATGATTGCTTTAAATACTCGTAAAATGCAAAATGGTATCTCGGTATGCCTGAAATATGTAAAGAATTGCTGATGCCAAATTAATCACTGTGCTCAATATAGTGGTTTTTTTTCTTAAGTTAATACGTACCCATTTATCTACTTTGCGTGTTGCAATTTTTTTNTACGTACCCATTTATCTACTTTGCGTGTTGCAATTTTTTTATGTTTTTCGTCCTCGAAACGTTGCTGGCTCGTGATTCTGAAAGCCCGATGCTGTGGATTATATGTGAGAAAAAATTGCGCAACCCTCTTCCTCTTAAACTGGAGAGCCAAAAAAAACTGGTATAGGCATGCGTATGCAAATAACAGAGGTATGGAACCAATCAGAGTAACGCGATGCGGTCGGCAGCGCCTATATAAGACAATAAGCGTCTAGCAAAGTTGCTATATCGGTTACTGCTGCTACAATGGCAGGTTATTAAGATTTAAGTGAGTTTGAACGTGGTGTTATAGTCGGCGCACGAGAGATGGGACATAGCATCTCCGAGGTAGCGATAAAATTTGGATTTTCGAGTACGACCATTTCACGAGTGTACCGTGTGAATCGGGAATCCGGTAAAACATCAAATCTTCGACATCGCTGCGGCCGGAAAAAGATCGTGAACGAACGGGACAAACGACGACTGACGAGAATCATTAAACGTGACAGACGTGCAACCCTTTCTCAAATTGGCGCAGATTTCAATGCTGGGGCATCAACAAGTGCCAGCGTGCGAACTATTCAACGGACCATAATTGATATGGGCTTTCGGAGCCGAAGGCCCACTCGTGTACCGTTGTTGACTGCACGACACAAAGCTTTACGCCTCGCCTAGGCCCACCAACACCGCCATTGAACTGTTGAGGACTGGAAACACGTTGTCTGGTCTCGCCTGGGCCCGCCAACACCGCCATTGAACTGTTGAGGACTGGAAGCACGTTGCCTGGTCTGATGAGTCTCGTTTCCAATTGTATCAGGCGGATGGACGTGTAGGGGTATGGAGACATCCCCATGAATCCACGGACCCTACATATTAACAGGGGACTGTTCAAGCTGGTGGAGGCTCTGTCATAGTATGGGGTGTATGCAGTTGGCGTGAAATGGGACCCCTGATATGTCTAGATACGACTCTGACAGGTGAAAGATACGTAAGCATCCTGTCCTATCACCTGCACCCATTCATGTCCATTGTGCATTCCGACGGACGTGGACAATTCCAGCAGGACAATGCGACACCCCACACGTCGAGAGTCGCTACCGAGTGGTTCCAGGAACACTCTTCTGACTTTAGACACTTCCATTGGCCACCTAAATCACCAGACATGAACATTATTGAGCATATATGGGATGCCTTGCAACGTTCTGTTCGGAAGATATGTCCACCGCCTCGCACTGCTATGGATTTGTGGGCTGCCCTGCAGGATTTATGGTGTGAATTGCCTCCTGCATACCTTCAGACATTAGTCGAGTCCATGCCACGTCGTCTTGCGGCACTTTTGCGTGCTCGCGGGGGCCCTACATGATATTAGGCAGGTGTATCAGTTTTTTTGGCTCTTCAGTGTATAATGAATACGTAAATATTTTTTATTCGTGCCTGTATTAGATTCTCGTAAAATAGTAGCGTGAGTTTTCATTATCTAGGTGGTGTGCAAGCTAAAATAATAATAAAAGTAAATTTAGACTATTTTGAGACGGAGCTAGTTGCAAGGGCAAACGGTAACAAGTAAGGACTCTACCTATAAACCATTCCGGCATTCACCTGGAGTGATTTTTTTAATAGGAATTCGGGCCGAACAACTTGAGTATCGAACCCGGGTTCCCTTGAACATGGATCTTCCCTGATGTTGACTTGTGAGTGCTGATATCTGTATTTATTATCCTACGAATTAAAGTTGGCTTGTGTGAGAAATAAAACAAGCTGCTGAGCGACAAGCCACCTCCCGGCGGTCAGTGCGCTAGGACAAAGTCCAATTCAACATCTGGTGCAGAGTGACTTGCCGTGTGCGTGAGTTCAGATTACGACTACACGTGCCTCTCGTTTACTTCTGTAATGTGACTCGTGACCACTTCTTTAAGTATACTTTTGTCCTAATAGTTTTTTAATGCGTCTATCAGTCTCGCCTGCAATTGGGATATGTCGAGCTCTGTGTGTGTGTGTGTGTAGGTATGTGTGTGTGGATGTGTTTGACGTATGAGCAAGTGGAGAATGATCGTTTTTTCCCCTTACTTTTTAGTTTCACAGCATCACTAAGTATCTTTAGTTTCGCCGGAATAAATAAAAAATTCACATTTGATTTTTTATAAAAAAAAAACAAAGGTGGAGTTTGAGACAGAATTTATTTACAAAAAAAATTGTGCATAAAATTAATTTTCTACATTCGAAAGAGATCTAAAATTTCATGGCATCCGTAAGGCAATTGTGAAATCTTTCCTTATGTGTCTCGACGAGGTTGAAGGGTGGTGAATGAGAGCTGTATGCGCTTGTCTTTGCTGGAATTCGTATTGTGGTATAAATCTGCATGGTGGACTAGTATCTCGGGAATAAAACTGTGTTTTATTTCGCGTAATTCATAAAGAGTGAACAATGACACTTGCTGGATTAGAAGCCGCACACACATACATACATATGTTCGCATGTCACTTTTCATTCGGCCAAAGTCATGTAGCAGTGTGGTTGGGTCTATGAGGGGGAGGGTGGGGGTGTTTTACCACCGATCAGATATATCTCTTAATGGAGAAAGCGCACACGAATGTATGAAAATACAGAAATTTGTTTGCCGAAGGTAACTGTTTTTTATGATTTTGTACTTATGGTGGGTGTACCGTTACGCTAGCGTCTCGTCACGGTATATAATTTTGTCCCTGCAAAATTTACTATATGTGCATTATTTATGTGTATAAAGAGTTTTATATGCTGACAATGGGTGCTAGAAAAATCGCCGCATGTGGAGTAACCATGTGGGTATTTTTTTCCCGCTGCCTAAATTTCTTAATGAACTGATTTTAAACTTGGGAGGAAATGTTTTTAATGATGAGCGTCTATGTCTTTGTTAGGGGGAATGCATGGGATCCTTCACTGTGCGTATCGCATACCGTGAGTGGTAGCGAAGTGGTTTTAACTCTGTTTTTAGGTTTTTCGAGCAATGATTGCTTTAGAGATAGCAGCATAACGCATCCGTACACAACACTTGATTTTTCCCAAATACTTATTTTTTTTTAAAATAATTGCGTTTGTACACATAAAATATATATACGTTATGTTAATAACTGCTTGAGTCTCAACAAATATTTTTTTCTTTAAATTATAACAAAACCGATACAATAAATATTTTATTTTATTTTAATTATAACAAAATTGATACACTTAATATTTTTCTTTGCCAACAGTGTTTTTTTTAATTTACGTGAGTAGGACATAACTCAAGATAAAATAAAAATCTATATACTGTTTTAAATACAATTATTTATGCACACACATTACAATATTATTATTATTCTGCATAATACAAGGAATACTTTTTTTACACGTGTTTCCTCTCTGAGTCTTGGAGGGCGTTACACACGTATTTTTTTTTTTATCTACAAAGGGTTTCTCAAAGTCTTTTTTTTTATGTACCACGGGTTAGGCTTCGGCGATGCACGGGGCACAACAATATATTTGATTCTTGCACTCGTGAAGTCTTGTGGCGTACGTCTCGACGAGCTGTCAAAACGGCGGGCAGCGGCAATGCTTGTGAAGGTCTACAAAGTTCGTTCCGAGGGGCACGCATTGCGAATCGCCGACTCTTGGCGTCTTCCAAACACGTACACTGGATAATAGGGAATTATGGCAAGAGTCCAGCATTGCCGGAATTTCCTCATACGGAATATTCCCCTCGTCCCACCTTAGTCAGGCGTTTCGTACGTCTGTAGGCGGTACGCCTGTTGAGTGGTGCTGCCATTGACACGGCGGTAAAAAAGTGAAAGCTTTGGTTTTCTCGTCTTTGTCACTGTACGAGATGGTATTCTTCTTGATGGTGTACGAGTCCAATGAGCAAAAACCTTGGGTGTTGCAAAACATTTTCTTTTCCACTAGATGTTTGTTTTTTTATATAAAAAAATAGGTACCCACGCACACACCTAGTTTCAAACATTTTTTACAAAGTCATTTAAAACTTCATCGAGGTCCATACACATCGGGAACCTGTGTTCTGGGTTGGTTTCTACGCTCGATGGTGCTTGCAGTAAATTTCTTGAAGGGGAGCATCTTCCACGGGTACAGCTTGCGAGTAGATAACTTGCACGCGGACGTCGTCTTCCACAGGGAGGGCGTCTTCTACGGGGACGTCGTCTTCAATAGGATAGTCGTCTTCCACGGGTGCAGACGTCGCGAGGGCTGCTCATCGGGCCTTGCACCAACCCCTGCGATGCGGCGTGTCGGGAACCGAGAGGGTGCAGCCCTCTAAACACTCCTTGCACGGGAGACAGTCCCGTATGTCTTCGTCCTGCTACAAGTAGTCCGGAAAATACTTGAGTTCGGTTGAAATTTCGTAAGGTGCGTAGATCAGGAGAAATTCGTTCGACAGGTACGGTAACTCATCCCATTTGTCCAAGGCACTAAGCGAGCGCACCCTTCCAATTGCCAAAATGGCCTAAATGATTTTATGGCTGCTCGGACAACACGTGGTCAGGTACAGAGGCCTAGTGGCGGAGGGATCGCGGGCTGACAGGCTGATGAAAGAAGACAAGTAATCTATACTTGATGGCATCATTGATGAATGGCAAGACAGATGGTTGAAGTCGGAGAGAGGTAGACAGACTTTCGAGCTTCTGCCTAATGTACGGTCAAGACTGAGCTGTAAATGGATCTGGACTAACCATTACAGCATGCAACTGCTAACCGGCCACTGCAACTTTAAGGCCAAGCTTCACAGCCTGCGGCTTGTTACTTCCCCGCTTTGCGAGATCTGTGGTGTGGATGACACCGTACAGCATGTCATAACGAACTGCCTGAAAACAGAAGACCTAAGAGAAGGATTTAAGAATCAAGTGGAAGAATTGGGCATTCACTTGAAAGTTGGAACAGTAATGGAAGACGAACATCTGCATAAGATTTGGAATGAATTTGCCACTAAAATTGGAAGGCGATTGGAAGATTTTGATAGATGGAATCGGCGAATTTCTGATGACCCATGATGGGGTACTCAGGTAAAGACTTCAATGAGTAAACGTCGGAGTACTCTAGATTGGTGAGGAGGACAGGTTTTTAATGAGAAAACCGGTAGAATACCGAGTTACGGCAAGAAAGAAAAGTGAATGGCCCGAAGAGACCAAGAGGAGAAAGTGCAGTACACTGCTTTACTCACCAGAGTACAGTTTCAGTGCGGGAGGATGTGTTGGCCTTCGGTAATTAAAAAACTTGCTCGGACAACACGCGTACATTTCTAAGAGCTAGAAAAATTACTGATTTCCCAAGGGGGGTCGGGATGTGTTTTATAAAGAGTTTTAAGGAGGGAAAATAGTTCACCCTTGCCATTAAAGTAGGCCTCCGATTGGTCGGAATGAAGGTTTCCGAAAACACCCGAGTAATTAGCCAATGAGAAACATTGGTGGAGCAATTAAATATATTGGAAGGGGGTGGGCAATTAGCCAATGAGAATCAGAAGTGGGACAATTGGTCAATTAAATATAACTGAAGGAAGAGTGGAGGGGATCAGTCATCTGCTGGGCGCGGTGCTGGGGACAGCACCAGCAATGTAAAACAAATGACAAACGAAAAAACCAAAATGGCGGTTGAAGGAAGGTGAGAGACAAACTCCAGTAATGTATAAACAAATGACAAACGAAAAAACCAAGATGGTGGACGGTGGCTGTGTTGCCTACCAAGATGGTGAACTTCACCTACCTAGGTTATGGAATGAGTATGGGTGGACGCGGATGTGGAGAACCTCCGGAAAATAAAGTTTTTTAAAATAAATTTTTATAAATTTTGTTGGAATTTTTAGATGTTTTGGGTTTCAAGGTCAAAGGTCACCGCGGTCAAGGTGAAAGGTCACCAGAGTCAAGGTCAAAGGTATGAATCACCTGGTTACATTATGGCCGCCGGCCGACCGGAATGACATAGCACGAACAGCTCCGACGCTCCGATCCCAGGTCCCGATGTGCCAAATTCCCATAATCCTTCTACTTCTAAATTATTTTGAATTTCAAGGGAGGGAATTTAGGACATTTTCAATTTACTATCTGAATTTTCATAAGGGCGTTAGTTTTTCTACGAACGCTATTCAAAACCCAGTAGAGGGATTTTCTTGTTCTAAAGCTGAGCAACATCTAAGAACATTTTACATATTTTATTGCTGAGAAAATCAATGAGCCAATTTCAGTTCTGCTAACGTAAATTATATTTTTGTTTGCTAAGATTGAAAGAGGTGATTTAGCTTCCTAATTCTTTCTCAACTAAAAATAATTTTAATTGACAGCAAATTTTATTTGGGCTTTCATAAATTTAACACTGCATCCTGAAACTGCTTTATTTTATAATTAATCATGAATTCTCATTTTCAACTATTTCTTTTCCATTAATAAAACTCCTATTTTTCTGCACTTATTAATTGTGTTATGTTTTGTGTAGTAGTTGAAGTAGATAGAATTTTACTATCCAGTGATTCTCGTGTTTTGTTTTCCTGGTTTTCATACACATTGTATGGAATTTTGTCTTGTGTGTACGAGTATATATGTTGATTCAAAGGGTAAATGTACTTTTGTCTCATTAAGTGTTTTTTTAATGCACCACAATTACTCTAGTCTCTACTTACCTGTGAATGCAATTAAAATTTAGGTATTTTTGTATCACTATTACAAGTTTTAAGTATTTTTCCCACGCTGCATCAGTCAAAGGAACGCCGACTAGCGTAGCGTCATTTCACCTCAGCTAGACGCCACGCGCATAGAGAAAGAAAGCGGCATGATAGGAAATTGTTTCATCACTCGAACGCCCGACAATCCTTCGCCTATTCTACATGTAAATGTTTTAAATGGCTTACAAAGGAGTAATTTAGTTTATCTCCATACAGAGAACATACCTTTTTCACAAAACAAATAATTAATTAAAACCAACTCTACACACTACGCATTTTATTAAATATCCAACACCACCCGTAATAAATACGGGACTCCTGTGAATTAGTTGTGTAGCTAACATTAAAGAGGTAAAGTGTGGAGACCGATGTGTGGAGAACTATACGTGGGGCCACAGAGATTTTGCAAGCAGAATTAATTATTGAAATAAATCAGATATTCTTGCATTATGATGTTAGATTGTATTGCTTGGAGTAATAAAGGAAGATTCAGTATTTAAAATTTATGAGCTGCCTTAGATATAGTGAATATCGTCAGCATGGCAAATAATACCAAGAATAATGACGTTTTTAGTGCGGCAAATTCAGTTAATGGAATGGCAAAGAGTAAGAGTTCAAATCACTCTACTCACGGTAATGTTTGAGGCTTTAACACTACAAATTAATATAATCATGTTGCAGGTATCCGGTCAATCGATTTAACGAGTCAGTTAAGAAGTCAAATGAGCAATACCCCATACTCTAATGAAATTACATCAGTGTTGGTGCATAACGTAGCACAGCACATGCTCACCCAAGACCCTCTGTCGGTAATTGTTGCTATGCTTCAGAGGCTAGAGGTTAGCCAAACTGAATCAATGGAAAAGCTTAGTAAATTAGTTAGTAAAACTGAATCTACACGGCAGTTGAAGAACCGACTCAGTAAAATGGAGTCCAGTCAGCAGGAGTTGGCGAAAACGCTGTGTGAGGATATGCAAAAGGTCCTTTTAAAATCAGTAACATAGTTCATCATAATTGCATCGAACTTCAAGAGAAGGATAGCGACAAAGTTATCGGAAGATTCAACGTTGCGCATCTGCGCAGAGACCACAAATTATGGGGCCGGAACTGCAGTCAACAGTGACGAAAACGTCTGAAGCAGTACAGAATCAGTAAGGTCTGGTGTCATGCCTGTACATTAAATTAGTCTGTAGTAGTAAATATATTAATTTACTAAGACTGATGGTTTTCGTTAGTTTTTGCTCAATGAAATATGTAAAACAACGATTATCTCGCCTGGAGAGACTAATGTTCGGCTGGAAGAGCCGTATATATCGAAGTTAATTTTGCCGCACTATTGGAATAAATGGGATATGCGTAGACCTGATGCGGTTACGCAGTCAAGCTGCTGATAAGTTCCCCTTCTCTGGAATCTGTTTGGCCTTCAGAACTAGCTATTTGCGTGGAGGAAAACAAGTCTCTGACTTTGCTTAAACTGCAGGGGAAAATTGTCGCTATGTGAAATGCATATGGTATAAAAGTGCAAAATTTACTTCGCTGAACCAGAAAAAAAAATTATTTTTTAAATTTTTTTATACCTAGTGAATCGCAAGAATATTTAATTCACCAATTGCTTAAATAAAAATGTAGCTCTGGTCGAGTGTCGTTTCGCCGCAACTGAAAAGCAATATCTGTAGACGAACAAAATATGGAACTTAATTTATTGACGAGGCACAGTTTTACTGTGTAATAATATAAGGCATCGAAAACTCTTGTGATAATCATGTAATATTTTAGTGAACGAAGAGACACGAACTTTATTTACGTGTAAATAAATAGTGAGCAACTTGGAGCGAAGAGGATTTTCATCAAGTGAGCGACCCGCTGGGAAGACAGAGAAGGCGGTTGTAAGAATACTGCAAATACTTTCTACTAAGATAAAAATCACCTGAGATTTTTTTACGTCAATTCTGAAGGGTGAATGAATATAATTTATTGATTATGAGTCTACTATTTGTCCGCATAAAAACGCTGGTTGTAAAAATTGATGTTGTTGCATGGACTTTGCCAATTGGTCGGAAAGAACATCGATTAAGTGCTTTGTTTGCAATTTTTATTTTTGATCTGTTACATATGATGGACACCTCTACGTGTGAGATGTATAGACTGCTACCATCCACATCTGAAGTTCTGATGGAAAAGGTTGCTGATCAGATATACTGCGAATGTTTGGAGGGGCATCAAAGAGCGTGAAACATTGTTGAATTTATTTTCGGTTTTAATTACTGTCTTGTTCTTTAGCATTATTTGTCTGCCCTTGTTGTAACAATAAATAACATCCCACCTACATGAATGAAGGAAGCATCCCTACGCCATCCTCCTTTGGAAGGAAGATGTGCACATAGACGAATGCATTATTAATCAAGATGGTTCCACATTACGGAGAGGAATGGAGTGTAAGCCAGTTTGGTAGAGCACAAGAACACTTCACAGGTTTTCTTACGCAGATGGCTCGCCTGTGTCGAGTTCTGCCACCTGCGGCACCGGTCCTTATTCCAGTGTGCACCTGTTATCTTGTGTTGGCGTGACCGTGAGAGGTTGATCCTTCAGAGGAGTGTGCAGGCCACCCTGGAGAGGCCTGTGTCGGCACACGATGCGAGCTCCGTCTCCGTCACCCTCCTCCTCATCTACCAGCGCAGCGACTGCCTCCCACGCCGATGTCGCCACAACCTTCTCGACCCCGAGCGACGTGGCAGTGCTGCTTCCAGTGGCTCATCTCTTTGCAACTCTTTTAATGATAATGGTGGACTGTTCCAATTATTCAGGCATTCAAGAGAACATTTCTGATGAGAAAACAAAGGTATTATTAATATTTGTAATTTCAATATTCTGTTAAATTTACGTGCTGTAACCATTCCTGCATTAAAGAGTATAAATACTGTGAGTAATTATTATTTTATTTCATTGCTCCAAGTTTGCTTGACAAAATAATTACAGTTCTGCTAACAATTTATTTGCAAGACAAACCTGCCTACAGCTAGCCGATCCACAAATTTTATTAAATATCCAACACCACCCGTAATAAATATGGGGCCTCCTGTAAGTTAGTTGTGTAGCTAACGTAACACATTCGCAACCACTTAGACTTAAACATTTCAAACTCCCCATGTACCTTTGACACAGCAAGATCTTCTTGTCCAAGAAAATATTTGTAGCTTGTCACAAAGGATTTCAGCTTCATTTTTATGTGTATTGGTAGTAATGAACTTTCTACGATCGCTTTAGGCAGCAAATTCTTAAATTAAAACACTGGAAACACTATTTTTGAAGAGTGTTTCGATGTTTCAGTCGAACATTTTTGTGTCATTAACATTTACTTCGGAATTCTGCAGCGCGATAACTTTTAATTTCGTAACTTTCTTTAATTAACATGTAATG
The DNA here is from genome assembly GCA_002778355.1 of Clitarchus hookeri. Taxonomy (NCBI): domain Eukaryota; kingdom Metazoa; phylum Arthropoda; class Insecta; order Phasmatodea; family Phasmatidae; genus Clitarchus; species Clitarchus hookeri. The sequence continues at coordinate 124,345 of NQII01002531.1, read as the reverse complement.
TATTAATGAGTAACGGTGTATAATTTATTTTCATATTTGTGTTTTCGCTGTTAATGATTCAGGTGATATCTAAATTTAAATTTACTGCAATTTGAATATATTTTGGTACATACTATGAATGTTTTTTTTTAACGTACGTTCTTGTTGCAGAGATACATGTAGGTATGTTGGATGAAAAGACATTTTATGTAGGCATAAGAGTCTTAAGGGTTATCAAATATATTATAGACCAATACCGAAGAGCTTGTGCATTTCTACAAGAAATCCTGGTAGGGATGTGTCACCTCCAGCCAACAGATAGCAGCACCTCTGCTAACTAACGCACTTAATACATAGAAAAGTTCCGATGACAACATTATAGACATGGGAACTTAATTTTATTTTCTCTTTCTTTACATTTTTTTTTAGGTCGATGACAAAAATGTATTCATGAAATAAAATTACCTCAAGTCAAATGTATGTGAAGAGAAAATTTTTGAAAACAGTTGATAAATATGCGTAAAATAAAAAAAAAATTCTAGCTAACGATTGATTGCAGTGTCGCCTCTTGCCGCTAGCTTATTTTTCGTACTATTTCCTGTATTGTTCAAGTAGAGCTGCCCGGTATTAATCTCTAGCGTATATTTGGTGTTATCTACGCGGTTTATTTTGGTAGCTATAGCTATGGCAACCGGCATGTACCTCTAATTAACCTTGGCTATCTTGATGTGACACAGCAGGATGCGTAGCCACGGACCAATCAAAAATGTTATACAAAGGTTTTGTAATACATTTTAACGGGCGCCAAGGCCTTTATTTAGGAAGAAAGAGGAGACATCTTGCCTGGATTCCAGCAGGACTGGACGAACCTGAGTAGGTTGGGACCAGCAGGGCTGAATACTCGGTGTGATTGGTTTAATAGCGATATAATGGGCTGAGTTGTCTGCGAAGACGCGCTTCATAACAACACTACGAAGAAAGTCCTGAAATATTTCACTAAGCCGAAATGGCTAGTTAAAAATATCTTAGTCGTATAGTGCATGGGCTGCAACAGCACAGAATAAGCTCGTGTGCTTAATAAGGAAAACTTCAAGGAAAGAAGAGATGAAGAAAGAAGGTACCCTGGTTCTGTTTAACGAGATCTGCGAACCCGCTGAAACTTTAATTGAAATTAATTCAAGTAAGATCGTTTTGTACTGAGGCAGTAGATTGAGAATGCAATCGAGATACGCCTGCGCATACCTTGAGATGAGAATTTCTTGCGCTTCTCATTGACAGGCCATGGCTTGATAAACAATAACAATCATTCATTAAATGCGTGATATTAATGAGTTTTTTTCGGCCTTTAATTACTTTTAAGCAGTTTTGTTCTGCAGTGTAAATTAAATTTGAGAAGTGTGGAAATTGTAACTTTAGAGTGTCATTGTGTTCACGTTGAGAGTATCTGAGTGTAATCATCTTATCGCATTTTTTTCCATTAATAAAATTCATAGTGGCGCCCATAATACATATCAGCTGATCCACATTACACAAAGGTCATTAATAATAAACCTTTATAAGTAGTGGATAGTAGAAAGCTACAAACAATAGACTAAATTATTCGATACATTGGTAGACTCGAGTTTGGCTTAGTGGTTTAGATTCGGCCTCCCAAGTCTAGGAGCCCCCGGTTCGATCCCAGGCCCCTGTCGGCAGGAAATCCTCGACCTGTGGGGAGAGTGGCGGACACCGCCATGGTGTGTAGGTTTTCTCAAGGTGCTCCCACTTCTTCCTCCATTTTCATATTCTCCAGGCATGTCCCTAAGGTGTGACAGCTGGCTCCCCTTGGCGTCAGTCTCTTCTCATCCATGGCAACCCTATGCGTATGTGAAAACACAATGTGGATCTGCATTTACATTACATTAGTATTCAAGTATAATGATTTATTTCAAGTAACCATACTGGATACATAATGTATTTATTAGGCACATATCACATAGTAAAATTATAGATAATACGGCTCAATTCCAGCACAATCCTCGTGTGCATATCAAGCTCTTACATGTGCAGCACCGAACTCAGCTTACTTCTTAAGTTTCTCAGCAATTTATGCATTTCGTATTCGTTACCTGTGAACATCTTTTTTTCGCTCGTGTTTCCTTGAATGCTTCAAATTAGATCAGTGGTACTCAGACTTTTTTTAGGGGGTCATATTAAAAAAAACTAAGACCGCCGCGGGCTACACTTACGACACTTGACATAATAATATTTGTGAACTAAAAGTAGGTAGGTAATTCGATGACATTTAAAATTCAGAGTGTTGTGCATCGTCTTTCAAATTGTTTGTTTATTCGTTCAATACGGTGATGGCGGACAGAGGTAATACATCACAAATATGTACAGAAGTCGCCTACCTGATAAAATAATGAAAAATATCGTCTAGTTTCATCAGTGAATTTAACTGTTAATAAATTCGTAATATGTATTGCTTTTTTATTTTTGTAATAGACACCCCAAAAATTAGAATTCGGTAACTCGTATCTACTGAAGCCGGCGAGCGCGGGCCACAAAGAATAGGCCCGCGGGCCGCAGTTTGAGGACCCCTGAATTAGACTCTCCCACATTCTCTGATTTTTTTTTGTGGCAGGCTCTTTTATTTTCGTCGTGCATTCAATTACACAGTTTCTTTGTATAAGCGTGGATTTCGTTTCTCTTATCTTTCCTTGCTAGTGATGCCCTTCTGTTGCTAGCGTCTAGAAGAGCAGACGAAACAAAATCCCTTACACCCGCTTCGATTTAGAGGGCTGCCAGTCGTCTGTAGCAAGATAATTAGTTGTGGTGAGCGATTTCATAAGATCTGGAGATGTTCTGAAAACAGAAAGTGTGTGCTAAAATGTTCGTTTAAAATCAGTAAAATAAGGTTTAGTCCATAGTCTGAACACACTTAATCAAATTTTTGAACCTGATCAGAAATGTTTCAGCACTAATCTAACCATCAGGCTCAGCTACAGCGATAGCTTCAATCGCTCCTATCACTAATCTGTCATTCATTCTTTGCCTTTGGAAACATATCGGAGAAATGAAATGGCTTACGTAGTTCATGCAGAACACTACATTACGTTTCAGCCACTTTCAGTTAGTCACTTTTTCAATTTGAATATTACATTTCGTGGATACATCCCGATAATTTTGGTGGAGACTTGAAAACCCCCGTTTAATACTGATCCTACATTCAAGAATGTGGAAATTTCTGCTTTTCAATTATTAAATTTATCTAAAACAATTTAACTTGAGAAGTAATAAATCAAATATCAATATTTTCCATTAAAATGATAAACATCGTTTGCGGCAGACCTTTTATTCTTATTAAATATTATGTGGAAAAGTCTAATGCTTTCTTCAGTAATTACTTTCTACTTTTTTCAATTTGTCTATTATCTAGTTTTTTAATATGCTCTTCTTCGTAATTAGACTGGAAAATTGGTTCCAAATACCCAAGTTCAGGCTGGAGTTCACATTCGATTATTCTCTTAACAAGTGATATTCAATGCCAAGTATAACTTTTTTGAAACTAAAAATATTGTGATGCTTATGTTACAGTAATTTTACAACTCAAAACATAATCCACAGACCTTTTCATTGCATCTTTCCCCCAGGATCCCGTGCTGGTGAACCTCCCTATGAATTTCAGCATATTTGTTGTTATTCACAACTTTAAAATATGGCACGAGTTATTAATGAAGAGTACATACCTTCTAAACAAAAAATCGCTGTTCCTATCATACAATATGTCCGCGGCTTCCAGCAATGCACTTGTTCGACCTAATCAGTAATACATGCTTCCCTATTTGGTAACTTATATTTTAAAACAGACTGTAAGTAAGAGATCTTATAAACTGATTCAACATGTGCCATAACCCATTTTACAAATGATATTACGTTCGCACACAAAAATCCTTACTACAAAAAACGGACATAAGCACACAACTCATTCACGCCATTGAATGAAGCCTGCTCATCTGCAAGGAACTGGTGTCGTACATGGAGACAGTTTAGGCTACCGCTAGACAGCGCTGCAACGCTGCGACTTGTCCACTACTGTCTTCTGTTCGGAAGTACCCACCCTCTCCTACCTTCAATAACCAGGCGCTACCTTCTGCTCAGACTACTTAATAGCCAAACTTCGCACAAAATAGTGCAATGCTGAAGACAAGCTTTGGTTTTTTTTTCCTTTATTCAGGGAGACAGGGCCGAGCAAAGAACACTTTCTCAGTGAAGAAAGATATTTCCGCTACAGTTAACGACTGAGTGCGCGTGTAACGTAATGTATACTACCACTATTTGAAGCGTAACCTTATTGGGGCAGTCATAGTCAATATTAGCAAAATAGAAACCTTATTCATGTGACGTTTATTGATAGCGGTTATTAGAAACATCCAGAAAGTCTTCTGAAAAGAAAAAAATGGGCAATCTGAACATTACTTAATCAAATGGAAATAAAAAAATTACAGTGACTTTGGCGCTAAACAAATTAATGATAAGTTCACGTTTCTAGTTCAGCTAAGATCGTACCATTGCTTGTCTTTAGTTTGCATCTGGTAAGGGTCTCTTTAACATTCCTTATATCATTTTCAAAATTTTCAAAAATAATTTGTTATTACTACATTTTAATCTATTATATCCAATATATTAATCGAAAATGCATAAAGGAAATTATGATAGCAAGGAGCTATGCGTACCCTAAACTTCAATACTACATAATAAATTGCTTAAAAGGAGATTCTGCCAGAACAGTACAAGTCCTGCCTTTTGAATACTCTTCAATCAATAACCCAAAAGGTAACAGATCCAGGCACATACGACACATAGGAAACATGAAGAGCCATTTTACACACGGCAGAGTCCGTGCATTAAAAGAAAAACTCATGTCTTCTCCTACCATTTCGTTCACCACATTTAATACAGCAACAGTCTAGTTTCCCGGCACATGCAGAGTTTCTCTTTTAAAACGAAGTTCACTGTCGTCCCAGTTCTCTTGATCTTCAAGTTGGCAGGCTGAAATGCTTGAGGCACCTCCTGGCGGTGACTGCTTCCATCTCTCAATGGGTGCCCAGAAGACAATTTCTTAAGGTCGCTAACTTTAAGCAAGAACTCGACATTTTATGACGGAGTAAGAGTTTTATGGGAGAGGACACTAACTTACCCAAGAGTACACACAGATCACAAGCAGACCTGTAAAACTGACTCCTTAAAAATATTTCCCAAGTCAGGCAAAGCACGCAGGACTCTTCCTTTAGCAGCAGCGAATATCTATATTGTTTCAACCAATCGCCCTTCGTAGTACGACTCAGTCTAGAGTAAGTGGATCAGCTCGCTTTCTGTTTTGTTTTCCTTTTACTGTTCCTCGCCTCCTGAAATAAAACTTAATTTCGTTAGTCAGTTTTATAACAATTGTAGATAGTTAATATATTTTACTACATTACGCTATGCTAAAATTATTGGCAACATATTTTATCCATCAACTGCTGGAACATTCTGAGACGGGATCACACTACGTTTAGGTACACATAAAACTGTTGCGACAATGGCAATTCAGCTACAAATGAATCGCGTCATGCAATTTTGCAGAAATGTGTTACACATGCAAGAGTCAGAGTTCAATCAACAGTTTAACTATGAATGTGCGTACCATTTTGAAGGCTCCGCCCCACTTTACGTTTGCTCAAAGCCATAAAAGCAGGGACGTTGATAAGAATTAACTAAACTAAAAATTCACTGCCTTTCACTTTAGCAGAAAGTATGGGATTATATTGAGTACTTTAATACTCAGTTAAAAAGTCAATGGTTGAAAAAATCATGTTCCTCTGGATCCGAAGCGGATACAAAGGTTTATAACTCTAGAGCATTTTGCCTGTAATATTTCCGGTTTGATACCAGACGTCAACGGGTCGAAAATTTCTCGAACAAAGATTCTCACGCGAAGAGTTTGTTGGGTTTTCTCAAGGTGCTCCCGCTTTTTGCCGTGCCTACAAGTCCCATTTATACTTTTTCTGCTATTGTGATCGCTAAGAAGTTGTGCTTATGCGGCGAGGAAGCAGGAAAAGCGGTGTTCCGGGAACCAACTGCCGTCAGGTTCAGGCCGTACGTAATCACTGCTCGCTAGAGAGCGCGCTTCCACATCGCCCAGCGAGAAGGCTTTTCTGTGCTCTTTGCGCTCTTAAGGTGGCCCCCCTGGTTGAAGGAATTTCACACGTCTGAGGCTTAAAAGCGTGGGAGCGCTAGAGGCGACCGAGACATGCGCATCAACTCTCTCATTGCATCTACGCGAAAAGCACTGAACTGGTATGCAGTCTTGCTGTCGATAACGCGCCTCTACGAGACTTTTAGCGGATACCCTGCCGTTTTATGACGTAATAATAAAAATAAAGGTTCGATGCGCGTCCATATTCCTTTTTTAATGTTTTGTGCCGGAATGCTTATATCTAAAAATGACCGTGAAAACACCAGTTTGAGCCATATTCACTATTACCAAAACATGCTTTAGAGAGAAATGGAGGAACTGAAAAACGTATACATACGCGTAACGTTTCTTAAATGCTATTCGTAAGCAGACCTCACTCAGACACGTTGAACGGTTTTTTAATACAATGTTTTCTGCTGGAGGTCTGCACACGGTACGGCGGCCTACCCAGGCGGCCATCTTAAAACCCTTACACAATTGAAAATGTTAACATTTTACTTTACGATTTGACTTTACGTTTGTTTTCCGACATGTTATTTCCAATGGAGCTTGACGTAAGGGAACTGTCAAAGCTATAGTCAAGCATTCTTGACGTTACAATTTCGAAAAGGTGAAACTTAGAGTCAAAGTCAAGCAGCCATTTTGCCGAGAATCTAACAGATGTTATATGGAATAAATGTTATTTTACTGTGGGGCGATTTTCATTTCGGTATATTAAACGCTCGTCTAAATGAAAGAAACGGCGAACGATTGTATCGCGAGGAAGAAATCTATGAATTTATATTTATGAATAAAGTAAACAAGTGAGTTATTTTGTTTTGAAATTAAATTTTTATATAAATACTTAAGCACATTTTAAAACTGCTACGTAAAATGCGTTCCTGGATAACATATAATGATTGACTTTACAATTGTATTGTGTATTGGTGATTTCGTCAAAGGAAAGGAAATGTAAAGTCAAATGCTAAAGTTTTATATTGTGTAAGGGCCTTTAATCTCTCGCAAAGTGCTCTCGTACTTGCTTATACATCACAAATTCGTTCTGTGGCCATCCCCTTGATCCGATTGGATTGGACTGGAAACGGCTTATTAACATCCCCTGGTGTTATACCTAAAGGCTTATCGGGGGACGGCTTATAAACTAACTTATGGCCTAACTTAAACTAACACCCATGCTTTGCCTAGAGCTCGAACCCAGAACCTCCCGCACCCCAGACCGGCGGCGACGCACCAACCGACTGCGCCACGGGAGGTCGGCCCAATTGATCCGTGAGAGTGCGAAATAACAAGAGTAATAAGTCAATGTTAGTGAAATATAAACCTCACCGACATAATATTTATTGTTAACAATTATTATTAAATTCCAGAAAATCTGTCTAAAAGAAAAAAGTTTGCAATCTGAACATTATTTAATCAAATGGAATTTTAAAACAATGTAAAAACTTTGGCACCAAACAAATGAATGCTAAGTTTAAGTTCCTAATTCAGTTAACATTACCGTTGCTTCTCTTTACTTTGCATTTGGTAAGGGCCTCTTGAAAATTCATTATATCATTTTCAAGGTTTTAAAAATGAATTTGTCCATTACTAAATTTTAATCAATTATATATAATACACTCATCGAATATGCATAAAGAAAATTATTGCAGCAAGGCGTTTTGCCCGATCTAAGCTTCAATACCACATACGAAATTGCTTGAAAGGAGAATCTGCGAGAACCGTACAAACCCTGCATTAAAAATACTCTTCAATCAATAATTCAAAAGGCAACAGATTTAAGCACACAAGGCACATAGCAAACATGAAGATCCTTCTTGCATACAACAAAACCATGCATCACCACATTTATTACAGTAACAGTCCAGTATTCCAGCACATGCGGAGCTTCTCCTCTAAAATGAAGTTAACTGTTGTTCAAGTACTTTTGATATGCATGTTGGCAGACTGAAATGTTCACGGCCCCTTCTGGCGATGACTGCTTCCATCTCTGAATGAGTCCTCAGAAGATCATTTCTGAAGGTCGCTGACTTTATAGTTGGATGTCAGAGAACACAAGAGAGCGCAGCAAGTCGAACTATTGTTATTGCCACGAAGACAAAATGGTCTGAAAACATGAATTACTTCAGATGTGAAATTAAAGCATCGATTAGTAGTGAGGCTGCCCGATTGACACTACTCACCACCATGATGCTTCACGAACAACTGACTGCCTCCTCTCGGTGGTCCAAGGTTGCCAACTCTGTGATCCAGCGCTGGATGCAGTTCTGCCAACTGCGAAAACCACGAGAGGTGGCAGCGCGGGAAATTAAAATATCGAATGTGTCCAGCATGTGGGAGGAAGTCAGTAGACACATAAAATTTGTCCAGTATACACACAGACAGTCACTAACACACGAAAATTGAGTATTCGCATATTTACAGGTCCAAACATTCCGCCCACCTTGAAATGTTTTATTTAAACAATTGAATGGCAATGGGCAAAGTTTCACCACAGGATGCTTGAGTTGTCTAGTGGAGGTGCGCACAGTTGCCACTCTTGTCACGCCATTCTTCCCTGTGTGGAGCTCCAGGACTCGCCCCAAACACCACAGTAGGGGAGGGAAGCCTTTCTTCCTTGAACAGCACGAGTTGATTGGCAGCAAGTTCAGGTCCTTTGTCATGTCACTTCAGCCACTGTCGTAGAGTATGCAGGTAATCGCGGTGCAAGCGATGTAAAAAATCTTGTTGCAGCCGCTCTACTAACTGCCATCGGTGCAGGCGAATGAGGGGGACGTCCCTGAGGCCAGGTTCAGGCATAGTAACCAAGGGTTCAAAGGTCAGAAAATGGCCAGGTGTAAGGGCACCGAGATCGTTAGGATCACAACTCAAAGGGCACAATGGCCTGGAATTATATATCGCTTCCACCTGAACTAGCATAGTATACAATTCTTCAAATGTTAAGAGCTGCTCCCCAATAACCTTGTGGAGATGGGACTTAAAGGATTTAACTCCAGTCTCCCAAAGGCCTCCGAAGTGAGGAGCAGCAGGGGGATTGAAGTGCCAGTTGACACCAAGCTGGGACAATGTGTCCTTTACCATCTGTTGGTGAGAAGAAGATTAAACCAGCTGCCTGAGTACTGCAAACGATTGTAAGCCCCAACAAAATTAGTGTCACAGTCAGATTAAATGTCGGAAGACCTACCTCGTCTAGCAATAAAACGTTTATACGCTCCAAGGAACACTTCTGTGGACAGATCAGAAGCCAATTCAACATAAATTGCATTGGTGGCACAGTACACGAAAATGCAGAGATAGGATTTTAAGATTGCTGCCCTGCACACTTGAGCAAGTTTGATCACGAACGGACCAGCATAAACCACTCCTGCCCTTGCGAATGGTTTGATTTGTTGTACCATCATGGCTGGAAGATCTCCCATACGAGGTTGACAAGGAGAAGGCCTCTATCTAAAACAGTGTAAACAATACTGTAAATGGCGGGTGATGGCATCTTTGACAAGATCCAGAACTGTTCTCACAGAATGCCCCGAAGTGTCTGCACCCCAGGATGATTGTTCTTTTCATGATAATGGCTTACGAGTAGGTCAGTAAGGGAGTGCAACTTAGGCAACAACACAGGGTGTTTATGCTCAAAAGGAACTGTATTTTGAGAAAGTCGACCGCCCACCCTGATCAAGTCATACTCGTCAAGAAATTGCACCAATTTCCTAATTTGAGGTGCAGTGCATCGTTTACTCTTAATAGCAACAATATAATCACCAAATACCTTGAACTGAGCTCGCAGAAGCCAAAACTTGACTTCACATCAGCTGCAACTACACTTGATATATACTGAGGTCATTGCTCCAAGGAGTATCTTAGCAATGATGGGCCTGTCAACCACAAATGATGATTCAGTAGCTGAGCTGGCAAAAGACCACGTGAAGCACAATGTGCAGGATTGTCTTCGGAGTGTACATGTTTCCACCAGGATGGTTGGGTAAGGTCTTGGAGTTCACTAACCCTGTTGGCCACAAACCTTTTTAAGTGGTGTGGAGACGAATTAATCCATGCCAGGACAACTTGAGAATCAGTCCATGCAATGATGGAGGAGAAAACAAAGGTCATCTTTAAAAGACACACTGACATGGTTGGGCAGACGTGCCAACAAGAAAGCATCACACAACTCCAAATGTGGCAATGATTGCACCTTGACAGGTGCCCTACTGTGTAAACGAGCTTAAACTGTCTGAGAACCTATGGATTTCATATACACAGCCTCCCGAACCCCTGATACACCTAGAGAATGTGACTGATGACAGGTGAGGAAGCTCTTTATTAAAAGCCTCTGGCGTGCTGCGAGGTCAGATGGGAGAGTAGCAACCCAATCGATAGTCTTCAACCACAAAATCTGCAGAAGATGTTTCGCAAACATAAGGAGAGGACTCAGTCATCCAAGAGAGTCAAAGATGTATGTTATGCTGGACAAAATAGTGCGCTTAGTGGCATGACACGGGCTACTTTGAATTTTGTAGGCAAATGTGTCCGAGACCGGGTTCCATTGCAACCATAACACCTTGATAACAACCTGACTATCTGTATCCAGGTTTAATGATTGTGGCATCTCAACATCATCCACAGGAAGCCAGTCAAGTAGGGAAAGGTGGTTGCTCATGAAAGGATGACTGAACCTGATCTGGATGAATCTGCTTCATGTGCTCTGAGTTAAGGTAATCTGTCATGAGTTCGGTGTACATGCCCTTTAAATCACTGTTCCCTTTGAGATGCCTCTCAAGACCACTCAGGCGATTTACAGCTTGGGAAAGGGTGGCTACATTGTCAGATTGAGAAGTGTGAAATGGCAAGCACACAGTGTTGAGTTCTGTGCCACACTGTACTTTACAAAGTCAATATTTACTTCAGCAGGAATTCCTGAGTATAGTGGGTCTGAACCAGCTAAATACCGACCCGAAGCTCATGAATTGTGCGTCATCCAAAACATGCTATTGCATTGATGACTTAGGGATCGCGGTGTATCACTGCGCGTACATATTTACTGTACAGTCTCAAAATATTTACGAATAGAGAAGTGAAACGGTGGAATGTATCGCAATCAAATGTATAGCGATCAAAATGATGACCTCACCAGTTAGCAATAAGGCGGAACGTCGCTAGCTAATCTGCGCCTGAAAATTAACTTCAGAGACAGCAGCCCGACAAATAGGGAATCTTCCGCAACACGAAATAGCCAATCAGACACAAGGCCAATTTCCAGATTCTCGCTTGGCCAATAAGCGAAAGGTGTACACCCACTAGCAAGGAACTGCAATGTTATTTTACTTCTGTGTACTTACTTATTCTATGATACAATTGTAAATTATTTTCCCATCTTACCTCACTTATGTTATACAGGAAATCTGCGTGTTCCCAACTGACGCAGGGTTGAAATGATTTAAAAAGGCCGACAAGGAGGGGCAGACAAGTCGTTATTCGTGAAACGAGACTAGACGAAAATGATGAAACAGAAGCACCCAGAGAAACAACCACATTAAAGCAATATTTGTCACATATCACCTGCATTATAGACAACTCCTGACTATTCTGGGTCGGATGGGCCTTAGATTGAATCATGGACTTTGATATGGTAGGTTAATACTTAATATCACTTTTTTATTTATTTTCAAAACAAAATTATTTTATTTATGATTTCAAAAGATATATTTGCTGAGTAGTTACATTTGTTCCTCATTTGCAATTTTAATTAAATTAATTTATAAAGTTGACTTACAGGTACTTGTGTACATGTGACAACTTCCCAGTCAAGTCGACTAATAGTCCAGTCATTTTAGACAAAATTTTACTAAAACCCAGAAAAATATTACTCTCTATAAATTGGTGGATACTTTATATTTATTATACTGAACAACATACTAATAGAGCAACATACACCTCGGAGTTTCGTGAATGTCTGTGTATGCTACTCGGTTAGCTCTGTTTTAGACCTGGTATCCACCAGCTATCCTTGGGTAAATAAAGTTTTCTCCAGATTATTTCCTCAGAGATTGTGATAATTATATAACCTTACTAACCGTTATACTGCAATAAAACCAGGAAACGATGCAGCGAAGGCAATCATCGGCTGCATTTTCTCATAGGCGAAGTTTTGTAGAAAGTATTTCCAATGGTGGATTCAAAGTTAGCAATTAGAGGCTCTCGGTAGCTCTTCTTACGATTTTTATGTCTCTTCAACAACAAATCCGGAGACCTTGTGAAACACTTGAAGAACGAGTTGGCACCAAAACCACATGCATTCTTTGTTGATATATTATTGAGAAAGATGGCAAAATCTTAACTTTTGAGTGTCTTCAAGGTCATCTGCAGGTGAGGGGATCCTGTAATCTGTTGTTATTGTTTCCACAGTTCGTGGTTATCTTCTCTAAACATTGTTTTGTCCTAAACCAACAACATTTGGAGCATTACTTTAATCGTTAAAGGTATATTTTGCTATTATACTCTTCAAATGCACAAGGTGTGATGGTAGTGTTCAGTGGAAAAGGCTCGATCTTGTCTACTATAGTTGGAGAGCAGAGAAGTACCTCGCGTATATCATCCATAGTTGGTTTCGGATAGCAACACTAATCTTTTATGGTCAGGAGTTTTACTGGGAAAAAAATCAATCTAAGGTGATTATTTTCTTGATTTACGTTTTCAAGGCCGAGGGAGTGGAAGTGAGGCAGACATAAGCAGATCTGGACACCCTGGTCATCATTCCAGCTGTGGAGGTCAATGATGCACTGTAAGTCAGTAGTGGTGACAGACATTGGTAACAATAATGTTGCTGAACCTGACTGGAAGTGGCGCCTAGGTTGTAAGTCCTGGGCCCAAGAGTAAATAAAACGTTGCAGTAGTGAGACTTTCAGCTTAGACGAACTCCGGAGCTGGATATACGCTCGTTCTTGCGGGTAAGCTGTCACTGAATATTTTGAGTTGGCGATGCTTCCGCCCACGAGCGCTGCATGTGAACGGCATTCAGTGAGGACATACTTGCAGATCGGCATTTCCCCATGGCGATAATTTATGCAGCATTTTGTTAGTCAAGCACATATATTCTTTTCTTCCAGGTCTAAGAACGGGATGGAAAAGCTGCTCTTTCCTGAGTCCTGGGGATGGAAAAAGTGTGGCGAAACGTTGGTCCCTGTGAAAATGCACTTACCACCTGCCCCGGATGAACTTCTGAATGAAATACCATGTGGCTGTGTGTCTGTGTTTCTCCATACTCCTGCAGACCTTGGTGGTCCTGCTTGATGTATGATGTGCGTCCACTGCAAGGACCGAAGTTGCTATAATGGTCGTAAAGAAATTGAAAAGGAGGAAGTAGACGATCTAGATGAAGTATAAGTAGGCTGACTAAATATACGATTGAGTGCAAAAATTATATTTCTGAAGAAAATTGTTTAACAAGATTTCTCGTTTAGTTTCAGGTTCATAACTGAGTACTGTAGACTCAGTTAGTACTCTTAGATATAATATAATTTCTTCCTTTACTCAATAACAAAGTTGTCTTATGTTACCCAAAATATTAGTTACTGCCTGTAATTCTTAACGCTGAAATTAACTATTATTGGAATAAGCTTCTGTTGTTTGGACTTAGGCGATTCCTTCATTTAAAAAACCACAAAGCTGGCGAGGAATCCCTAGCATTTACTTGTCAATGTCGACTTTAGTATCAGAATACATTGTTACCTCGTATCTGAGCCTAAAGCAGTCAAAAAATGACAATAATTATACTTTTAGCCAAGATAAAAGCGACGTTACGCAGAAAATGTCACGCTCGTGTTACAAACAAAATACCACGAAGCCGGCATAGACTCTGGGACTTTTAATATGACTAAAGAAACAAGTCTACCAATTTTCACCTTAAAAATAATTTTCCAATGTTGACACCTAAAATGTTTGAAGTATAATACAAACAGAAACAATTATAGATTTACGACCCTGTTTACTGCTGGACTCGAACCCAAGATCTATGGGACCCTGTGCTGGCGCGTGAATCAATTACGCCTCGGAGGTCAATTAATTTACCAACCGAGTATTATCATCGAAAAGGTAATTTTTCAGGAGTGCTAATCAATTGTTAAACTGACACAACAGTATTCGAAAAAAGTAACTTACTTGACATGTTTTACTTATTTCAAATGTACTTTAGAGAGGTTTGTTTACTATGCTAAATTTATCTATTTACAAATATATCAAGCCAGTACTGCTACCGCTTCCACCGCCATGTTGCTTCTGATCCACACCTAACAACGACCAATCAAACCCAACACCATAGGCCGGGCATTCTCTTAAAGTACGAGATTTTTCCCTCTAAGACTACTGTTAAGTGTCGTTTTAATTAATTATTTTCAGATTATATGAGTCTTCCAAATGACTTCTTGTCACCACAAGTAGTTCGTTAATGAACCCTATAAGTAAACACATACGCCAGCCTGGCCTATTTAAGATAAAAGTCGAACATGAACAATTACGACAAACACTCGCGTGTGTTCATAACAAATATTTTTACTATGAATTATGAATTTATTTCCTTTTGATTAATTACCACTGCGATTTGAAAGTCATTACCTTCTCAAAGAAACGTTTATTAAACCTCAGTTAATAAATTCTGTAATAAATCGCATAGTTGAAAATCAATAATACCTGCACCAGTGGAGCTAAGAACAATGTTTCGAATGGCACACATGACGAAGATACATCACGAAAGTCTTCTCCCATTTTAAATTCGCCACACCCAGACCTCCTCACAGTCATGCACAGGACCACAGGGAGCGCGAAACATTATTTGCCCCCCAAAGTAACTTCTTGGAGAGGGGGCATGCCCGTCTCCTCCACCCCCTCCTTTTTCCCTTGGCGGCACGGCGCTGTTT
Organism: Clitarchus hookeri; assembly: GCA_002778355.1. Taxonomy (NCBI): domain Eukaryota; kingdom Metazoa; phylum Arthropoda; class Insecta; order Phasmatodea; family Phasmatidae; genus Clitarchus; species Clitarchus hookeri. The sequence goes on along the minus strand of NQII01002531.1, from coordinate 109,243 downwards.
CTGGAACTTTATGGTATTCAGAAAGTTGACTTATCTGTCGACCTGGGCATATTGAAACCACGGGTAGCAAAAAGTACCACACAATCTAATTGGTAAACAAATTTTTATTTGGGAATGGTTATACACCTATAACACGCTAATACATTTTTTAAAATACTTACCCCTAAAAATATACAAACCTTTTGGTCTATGTATACAGACACACCTAAAATTTGGTACATTTTAGTTATTGTGACTCAACAACAGAAACAATTGCGATTTTGAAAAGCTAATACTCAAACCACGCCAGTGAAAGCATGTTTCGATTCAACTGCTTTATTCATTTTGATAACATGCAAGATGTAAAAGAGACGAAAACATGATTATAAATAAAATGCCATATAATATTCACAATCATAAAAACCCGTCATTTGGTCTTTTATGTCTATAATTCAGGGTAGCGTAAGTAGTATTTCTGAAAATATTTATCTCAACGCAATTGAAGAAGTCAAAGTTCCTAAATCTAGCATGGTGTACAACACGTAATTAAATTTTACTTAAAACTTTAAATTCTGCGTTGCCAATAATGCTATTACACCTTACACGAGAGAGGTAACATAGCTTTGTTATTAATTTGGTGACTTAAAAGTTTTCTCCTCTCTCGGCCCTCAATGCCACCAGGTCTGTGGCACCTTTAATAAGCAAGGTTTCTTGCACAAATATTCTTGTTATTTTAGAGAAAATTAACTTCTTCCATTTCAAGTTGCTTATTCTAAATCAGTAAACAATTAAAGGCAGGTCTTGGGCGATTATAAAGTGCAAGGAAACTATAATTTTCCCTCTTTTACAATCTTCTGTCTGTCTGAAGTTAAAAATGTTACACTAAAGGTTTATTTTATTCTCACAGACATTCAAACCAATGGGATATTCCATGATTGCGGGAAGATATACTATAAAATAAATAATTTTAAATAACTAACAATTGTCTAATTCGTGAAACCAATTAGCCGGAAATTTGAATAGAAATATAAATACTCCGAGGGAAAAAAAACATACGTAAGCTAGTTGTGTATTCAGTTCGCACTTTGTAAATAATTGTCTATGAATCTTTGAAATGTAATTTGGTTATATTAAGTTGGTGTTTAAGGATTAGTTCAGAATATTTTGAGCAATAAATGATTTTAGTTGAAAGTAAATATTTTTGTTACTGGCAAGAGCGTGAGTGAAGAGATTTGGGCAGCTATTAACAGCGAGGTCTTGAGAGCCGATGAGGGTGATTGATGTGAGTATGGAGCACCACAAAATTTAAAAGGCGGGGGAAACGGGAGAACCCCCGAGAAAACCCACCAACCAGCGGCATCGTCCAGCACGATTCCCACATGAGAAAATCCTGGAGTGACCCGGCCGGGGATTGAGCCCGATTCGCCTTGGTGGGAGGCGAGCAGGCTAACCGCTCAGCCACCGCGGTCTCACTCATAGTTCTGTACAAGGTCATTTCAATACAAAGGTGGCTGCACTGTGCAGTTGTACATACCATATGTTATCGAAGTACCTCGTCTTTGTTACTGTACTATACTTACCGTGTATGTCGTTTCCTCTGTGTGCATTTCTTCAGGTACGAATAAGATGCAACAGATCGTATATCTCCATCGGTTCTCATCTCCACAACATCCAAAGCATCCAGTTCTGTTGGCTTCCGGCTGTACATTGTTTTACTGTTTCAAATTTCCAGTAAAAAAAATTTAAATTAAAAATTTATTCTTTCAAAAGTCAAGTGGTACACAAAAATTTATTTAGAAAAAGAGCAGAAAACATAAAGTTATTTAAAAATTTAATTTTATATTTATTTACTCCTCTATTTATTCTTGACTAAATAAAACTTGAAGTGGCTCGATATCTTATCGTTATTCAGTTTGGTAAATTATTTTAAAAATGTGATTTTATATGAATAATTTAAATAAATATCCGTCCAATAACCGCTTCACATGAAAAAAGATTGAAGTGAAGTGTTTGAATAAACTTATCTCTATCGTTCGTCAAAAACATTTTTGAGGTAACAAGTATTTTCCAAAACAAGGTGAATTTTCAGAGAACATGAACTGTCCCACGTCACATTTTTTCGCCCAAAACTATAATATTTCCACAATATATTACAAAATTTTAAAAATATTTTAATTTTTAAGAACTGGTTACAGGAGGATGACATTCAAAAATTCATTTTCATTCTAATTGCGTCGATGGTCTGTAGGACCAAAATATGTTTTACAACAACAATCACATTTAAAAAGCAGTTAATTTCCTGTGCCATACAATATTTTTCGCGATGCTTTTCAGTTATTGTGACCTAAACTACATAACTTAGGTCCCATGTAAATGTTATTGCTGTAATTCTGAACAAATCTATGTTTATCCAAAAAGTTGCTACTACCAATAAGCTCTAAAGGTATATATTTTTTAATGTGTTACGCCATTGGTTTTACAAATGCTTATCAGATTCATTCCAGATAGGATTAATGATTCAATGAAAATAAAGTGAACATTCAGAATCTCTGGGATTGTCTGTTGCCTAGTAATATTAACTGAACTTTGAACGTAATAAAATGACACCATGCTTCCATTTAAAAGCAACAGGGCCTTTTTATCACTATCCTGTCTATCTTTGTGTGTTTAGTGATGGAACGAATATTCGCATTCGCATTCACATTCGCGAATATTCGCATGTTTTTGAACATTCGCAATTCGCATGTTTTTGAACATTCGCATTCGCATTCGAATTCGCAAAAATGATGCCAATATTTTGCGAATGTATTTGGCAATGAAAAATGAAAATGTTTATTAAATAATAATGCAACTGCTATGATTAAGACATTTTTATTTATTAACATATTTTTTATCTATAAGAGTGTATTTTAATGATATTTGGGAAACAGCCTTGTAGTTATTCACTAGATTACATAACATAAACACACTCTCGATATTCTTTTATTCTTATTTGCCTAAGCAAAATCAAATTAAGGCAGGTAATTTCTTAAAACTTCTAAACTATATTATAACACAACGGTATGATCAAATACCATTGAACTGCTTTAACCCAAAACAATGGAATAAGATATAACCCAACCTTTTTAATTATACAAATCAACTTTAAATGAGATCTTTTGTAAAAACACTTAACAATATGCATTTATGCAACCTAAAGGGTATCTTATTCAAATATGTGAGATCTTTTAATGAACTAGTAATCATGTTTAATTGTAAATCAAATCGACTTCTTATGAATAAAGTTAAAAATATATTGTGAAGAAAAACAAACAATATAATAATCTTCTTTTCAATTAAAACAAATATGTTCTTAACATTTTGTTAATTTTAACTTTGGTACTAATACTAACTCACTAATTATGTAATTTTTAAGATATCCATTAAACATTACTTCTTGAAATCGAAAAATAAAACTATGAAAAATTGTTTATATCTAAGCACAATTAAGTGAAACACTTAGTAATTAAATAAGAGTAGAGGAATATTAAACTTCAGAAATAGAAGTTTTGATGCCTTTTCTCCTTGCAGCCTATTTCGGTGGGGTGTGTAAAGAAGACCAGCCCCACTAAAGACCCTTTCGCTAGGCACACTAGTGGGTGGTGTTACTAAATATTGCCTGGCTATGGGAGAAATAATACCATACTTCTTATTATTTACCGCCCACCATGTAAGTGGATCTACATCATTTTCCACACGTTTATCTAATAAATATTCATTGATGGTTTTTTTTATCAAAACTTCTATAGGGTTCGTACATTCATTTTCTTCTTCTTCACTTTCGCTGGAATCCATCAGCAATTTCATGGTGTCTCTTAAAGATATAGATTTCTCTGTCAGACTGGCACTGGAACCAGATGTTTCAATCCGATGAGTAGTCATTCTGGCACGCTTAGGATTTGAACAAGACGATAGGCTTGATTCATCGTTTCCAATTGACTCTAAAATATTTTTCACAACTTGATCTCTGGTTGAAGAATTTTTGAAAAATTTTAATTTGTATCTCGGGTCAATAAAAGTTGCCGTAGCAAACAATACGTCATTTTCCAAATGGGAAAATCTGCGACATAGTTCTCGTTTAAGAACTAAAATCGTATTCCCAACGCATTCGTCGGTCACATCAAATTCACCAATAATTTTTTCCAAAGTGGACAATAATGGAATTACTGAGGATACAGAAATATTGGCTGCACTTAGTTCTTTTGTAATTTCTTCAAAAGGTCTGAGTAAAGTTATTATTTTTTCCACAATAATCCACTCTTCGGAAGTTAGTTGTGAAATCTTGTTATTCTGGGAAGCATAAAGACATAACGAATCTTTGTTTTTCAAAATACGCTCTAACATATACAAGCTGCTATTCCATCTTGTAGCACACTCTTGTATGATTTTCAGCTTTGGCTGATCGAGTCTTTCTTGTAGAGCAGCCAGTTCATCTTGAGCTACATTTGAGTGATGAAAATGTGTTGCCATCTTTTTACATTTTGCAATCACTGTTATAACGGAATCTTGTGCCTTAAGCCCCTCCTTGACAACCAGCTGAATTTGGTGTGACGAACAATCAATGTCTCTAATTAATAACAAGGAAATACCTTTTTTCATGTTTGTGCCACCATCTCTAACAATGCATTGCACTTTTTCTTTAGGTATTTCCCAATGCGACAACATGGTTTCAAGTTTTATAGCTATATTTTCACCAGTATGTCGGCCATCGTTAAATACCTCTGCGTTTAACACAATCATTTTTCTCTCAAAGTTTTTTGTTATACCATGACATGTAAGACTCAGCAAAGATATTCCTGAACAAGAATCAGACCAAATATCAGTTGTAAACGCCAATTTTTCAAATGACTTAATTAATCCCAAAATTTTATCTTTGACTTTGCCGTAGAAATTCTCACATATAAACGAAGAAAAATGTTGTCGGCTTTTTATATTATACGACGGACAAAGATGGTTCAATAGTCTGACAAATCCAACGCTTTCGACAAAACTAAAGGGTAAGTCCTCTAAAGCAATCATTTCGCTTATTAAATTATCAATTTCCAAAGACTTGGCATTGTTGTTATCCCACTTTTTTGTTTTTTCGACGCAATCAGTCAAAGACATTTGTTTCAGGTCGGTTTTCGTACATTGTCGCGAAGTGGAGGCCACAACACTTGTTGTAGAAGCATTTCGCTTTTCATTTTCCCTATTCTTTAAAGCATTATACTCGTTTTTATGCAAAGCTTCCAGGTGATTTCTCATAGCACTTGTTGTTCTTCCTTTGCGCGAGTATTGTTTATTACATATTTTGCATTTCACATTTTCAGCATCACATATTGTAAAATAAGTCCAAACTTCGCTAACACACGACCGCTTCATTTTGAAATATCACTTATCACTGTACAATTACAACAATAGAGTCTTTACAAGTTAAAAACAAAACTTAAGTATGTTGACTCGACGCTGCTCCCACCTGTACTATACAGGATGGTGGATAGCAGGGTACGTAGTAATTTGTTACGGTGTTGGCTAACGGCACCTTGGGCTGCTGTAAGAGGGGTGGCACAAAGACGTAACTGGGTTCGGTTTATTCACGCTTAACTTTTATTGTCCAAAGTTACAGTGACCTGTACATCTATGAGACCTAGCCCCTTTTGTATCTCCTCGGACGGTGGAATCTAGCTATCCCGCGCCCTACACACGTCTCGGCGAATGTTTGCGTCGGGGGGAGGTTTCGGCGGGTTGCTGAAATTACCTCGATGCTGGTGGCTGGTGTTGTCGTGCTGTCTCGGTGTCTCTCCCGCGAAGTCCTGGGCTCGATCCCTGGACGTGCAGTTCTCTCCTCGTCGCTCGTCGTTCCTCGTATCTGACTCTCTCGTGACTCCGGCGTAACTCCGTCGTAACTCCGTCGTAACTGTCTTGTCGCTGCTGCTCCGTCGTAAACGTCTCGTAACTCTCGTGTAACTGACCTCAACTGTCCTTCACTCTCGCCTAACTCTCTTAACTGTCGCGTAACTGACTTAACTGTCCTCCATGGCTCCTGTATATATACGTTTCTGTTCTATTTTCCATAGAACTCGGGACTTACCCTCTAGTGTTTGCGGTGGAATAGGGGAAGGCGGGGCGCACTGTTTTTCCCCGATTTGTAATTTCTTGTGGCGAGGGGCGATAATATGCCCGGGACTCCCCGTGTTCGCAGCGTCACGTCGTGACTCAGGCAACATGACAGGTGCAGTTGGTTCGAGCTCGGGAATTCCTCTGGTCGTTAGGCCATCGGTTTACAGCGTGGGTAAGAATAGCATCGCCACTACTGGTAGGTATGAGCGGTACGCGTCAAGGTTACCTCAAACTAAATCTTTACGAAAACATTATTAGCAGCTAACTTCATTCAGTAAGCCAGCAATCACGATTTGTTTACTTCGTTCAGAGTCGGGGCATATGGGCTACTCTCGGTTTTAACATGGCCGCCCGGCTGGCCATTTCTAAACGCGCCGTAAAATTCGAGTTCGTAGGTGCACGCTTTTGGCGCCATATTTGAAAAACCAACATTCGCATTCGCATTCGCATTCGCGAATGTTGGAGGTGAATATTCGCATTCGCATTCGCATTCGCGAATGTGGAAAAATCGACATTCGTTGCATCACTAGTGTGTATGTTTGTCTGTGTGAGATGCAAGCCCCCCCCCCTCCCCTCAAAATCTATTGAACCCATTAACTGAATTTCTCCAAACTCAATATGCATGTAGTACTTAGTTAAGGTCTTTTACAGTTTTCAATAAAAAAAGATACTTATTTTCAAAATGGTGGACTTTTAAATTTTTAGGGTGCTATGAATTATCTCCGGCAACCATTTAAGTAATTTGTTATGTTGGCAGCGCATTATGTAGACATTGAATTTAGAGAGAAAAATATATTGTTATTGGTCCACCATTTTGGAAGACAGCACTACTTGCAAAATTAAAGCATTTACATGATACTTAGGAAACTACTTAATCGATTTCCACCAAATTTGGCATATAAGTAATACTATGGTAGGCCATGTAAACATAAACTATTTAAATATAAGACATTTTCAAAATGGCGGCCATATAAATATTTGAGGTTAATTTATATACCTTTTGACCCATTTCCACCTACTTGGTATGCTGAAAGTATTTATTACAAGCATCAAATATGCCAATACAATAACGTTTCATCCACCATTTTGTAAGACAGCACCATATTAAAAATAAAGTTCTAGTTATATATCGTGAAACAATCAACCTATTCCTAGAAAATTTGGCAACCAAGTAGTACTGTGGTACACCATGTAAATTAATATGTTTGAAGTAAATCACCCACTTATTTTCAAAATGGTAAGCGTATAAATATTTTAGCTTACTATGCTAAATCCACGAAACTATGAAACCTATTTCAACATAAATTTGCAAGATTGCAGTATCTATTGCAACCATAAAATTTGTTAATACAACGCCTCTTTTTCCCGCCATTTTGTAAGGCAGCATCATATGAAAAATATCTGCAAAAAACAATCAATCGATTACTACCAAATTTGGGAAACAAAAAGTACAGTGGCACGCCACGTAAATTGGTACGTTTTAAGTGAGTCATACAGTAATTTTCAAAAAGGCAACCACGTAAACATTTTAGCTTACTATGTCATATCTACGAAACCATGTAACAAATTTCAAGTTATAATTTGTATGCAGGGAAACGAACAGAACGACAGAAAGCTTTGCACATAGCGGCGATGAGGCGCTTGATGTATTCTCCAAAATTACCCTTACTTTACCTTTGCTCCTGGGCCTCAAAGGTGCAAAATAATTCGAGGAACGCAGCTGCCTTTAAGATTTTCATGTGTTCGTGATTATGAAAACTAGGGACTCATCTGAAGGATATGTTTCTTCCGATTAATTGTGCTGTATTTTACTTCTTCTAGGTCTCCCAAGTTGCAAATACGTGGTCACGTTAATAGAGGTTTCATGGTAACGGCACAAAAAAAAATGTTCCCGAGTGACATACCTTCTTGTATATATAAACTGCAATGGAGAATTTTTAATACGTTTTCTTCTGGCATTATTACACCTACCACAATGGACTTATGTGTTTGGAAGTTCTCAATGCATGTTTCGTGAAAAAAAGTTAGGGATATGGTAGAGGTACCCAACCCATCATTATTTGTGAAAGCCACCATGCTGCTGCCCTTGACACTGTGGCAATGACTTAGCACCATGAAAAAATATGTCCCATCAGCATTTACCGTTAGCGTGGAAAATTTCAGTTCAGGTAGCTTCTGCTTTGAAGGTAGTACGGTACATGGTGAGAGGAGTGTTGTTGCATTCGATATCGCTATTCTCTTAATTTTACCTGATAAAAATTAAGATTTACGAATGGGCAGCAAATGCGCTCGTGTATCAGGAGATTGAGTCAGCTGTGCAGAGGGTTGTTGAAACCATGTGTACGCACCACTTCCTCCTCGTCGCCAAGAAGTTGTATGTATTACCAGCATAGGTGAGCACTAAAATTGCACTGTTGCTTACAAGTGTTGACTATTGCATTATGTCATTTTTCAAATTTTCCCCTGCCCTACTCTCATCCCTAAACATAGCCACAGAACTCTGATTTCATGCAAAATCTGCACCACTGTTTCCCTAAATGCAGGCGATAGCGAGCATGTAGGGCCGCGCTGATTTACCATCTTCATATTTCCCCCGCATATTGTTCCATAGATTTTCACGCATGATTTTGGAAAGAAAGAAAAATGAAGCAGGTAAATCGGTGTCGTTCACATGCACTCACTATCACTTACACTCCGGGAAGTAGAGTAGTGGAGATCCTGTGTAAAATCGCAGTTATGTGGATATTTTTAATTTTTTAATTTATTTAGAAATTTTTTTATTCGTGTTTTTATTTATTTTACCCCATATTTTCTCTGATTTTCATAGCACACCCCTCCATTGTGATTCTTATCTTGTATAGGAAATATACTAATGACATCATGAGATTAACCTTTAATATGAATAATACTTCAGTACATACCATTATTCTATATTATAAACATTTCCGTCAGATAAGCCTCTAGTCTTCATCATCACCCATGTGTTATTTTAGGAATAAAAAAAAATACTGTATTAATTTTTTGTTTGTATTTCAAGTAAACATTCAGTGCAATGTCTGTCACATCTACCAACAACTTGGTTTAGTTATTTAAAACATATTTTTTGGGAATTATTTAATTTTTTACAGTACTGTAAAAATAATGTGCCACTAAGCACTTTTCATATAATAAATACATTTTAATCAACTAATTTAAAAATTAATTATTTTAAATTAATAACTTATACAATTAAATAAAAAATTTAATTTAAGAAAATTTTAGTAGGGAATTTAAAAATTATTTATACAACATAAATTTAAAAATTAAATTTCGATGGTGAATATTTTTATGGTACATATTGCGATGTTGTATTTCAAAAGCATATTTACAACCTGAATTGAAGTTACTAATGTATGTTTATTTTTTATATATAGTAATGAAATTTACAAATAAAACATTTAGAACTAATTAATTTTTTTATTTCAGCGTTTTGTACTAATGTAATACTAAAAATTATTTAATTTAAATGGTTAATTTATTTTTAATTTATTAGTTAAAGGTGTATTAGTTTCAAATTAATTAATTAATGTTTTTAATGATCCTTGCTACACCAGGTTTATACTACTAACATATTTTTCAAGTAAAAATTAAAATTTTTATGTTAAAAAATTTAGAATTTAAAAATGCAAAATACCCCAGCACATTTTCATCTTGCATCCAACAGACCCTCACAATTCCTCCATAGTAACAATTCTATTTTAAGTGGATGTGCCATCACGAACACCATCTTAGTTTATAGAAGTGGTTCATTATTTCGGCTATATGTACTGTGTTCGTGAAAAAGGAAATAGCCCAAGATGAATTGTTTGTGAAATACTGGCTATCACTCATCCAAGTCAAACAAATACACATCCATAGAAATAAAGAACTATGGCCACTCGCTCTCTATTAGAATGCGATTCGAATACCAAAAGTGGATTTCACAAAGAGTATATGAGACTAAGTTATTAATATAGTTAACATAACAGGAATTATTTACTAGTGTGTTATTCGTAATAATTAAACATAACATTCTAACTACACAATTTCATGTTTTTAGAAAACTATTTCAGATGATGTCGAATGTTTTTTTATCGATTTACATACTTTGTTTTTTTAAAACAATATTAATTTACTTATATTTTGTGATTTTGTATACTGGATGTGTACAATGGCTTGGCACAAGTGGTGTAATCTATGTGTGTCGAACAAACCCTTTTGTTTATTCCGCTAGTGTGCGATTCATTTAGTACAAGTGCTGCAGTCTAATAGTCGACTTGAAAACACATCTGCACAAGGCTGCCAACATCCTTCAAGATAAAAGAGTATGTCAGCAGTGAGTTGTCATTCGGTGCTTGGCCATGTCTGGAGAAGGACCACATCGCTTATCAGAATGTACTTCCTGGTCATGTGATAAGAGCTCCATAGAGCATTTCAAAAACTTGCAGACTGAAGTAGGAAGAAAAATTAATAAATCTGTTGGTTCGACTTTAACAGAATCTTTCAAATACAAATGGTTAAATCCTACAAATAATATAAATGTGAAAGTCTGTGTCTGGTGTGTGTGCGTGTATATTTGTTACCACTCAGCTCCATACTGGCTGAACGGATTTTGATGAAATTTGGTATGTAGGTACTGTAGGTCCTGGAATAGGACATAGGATACTTTTCATCCCGGAAAATTTTACTGTTCCTGTGGAATAACAACAAAACGTAATTCTGCAACGGCTGGGAACGTGACCGAAATATTTTTTCCTCTGGTGTCAGAGATTATCAGGCTGCCCAAGGACCTCTGAAATGGCTTAAAGACTGCTATCAATCGATAATAACTGGGATCGAATATTTAACGTGCCCTCCGAAGCCCGGAAGCGCTCAGATGTAATGTCACTAAACGGTCACCCATCCAAATGTGTGCAGCTGGGAACGTTGCTTAACTTTGGGGATCGATTAAGATCCCTCAGCCAAGCGTAAAAAGTAGTACCCAGGAACACTTATTTCTAAAGCTACAACTTGATCAAACTCACGTTTTGATTTTCATACATCGACGCTGGAAAGCGGAAATGTGGTAACTACGCGAAAGTTGCACAGATACACTCCAAAAACAATACCCTACTTCTTGGCTATCGGGTAAAAAATATTTCCTTCCTTTTGGGTTTCCATAATCAGTTAAAAACCTAGGCCTAATTTTATAATTATGTTTTCACAAAAATTAACTGTCTTTTTCCAATTTATTTATTAGTGTATCACTGTAAAACTCAATTGCACCCGAGCCTAGCCAGTCCGGTTCGCTAGTACATATATATCATTAAAATTCCCATCAAATTTATCATGTTAAAAATTTAATTTATGTATTTTAATTTTACCATTGCATTCCATATATAATCCGATTATGAATAAAAATTCTTCAGAATTAATTTTATAACATATTTCTGGTAAACCCACTTTAAATTTATTGTCTGATTCAACAAATTTTTTTATAACAATCAAGATTGTTTATAATCTGTAGTTAATTAATTTAGTATAATTTTTTTAAATTTTATTCGAATGAATACCTAATTACGACATGTATTTAAACATTTGTTTAAAATTATGAATACATTTTGCTGATTAATTTAAACCATTAACTTTATCCATTTAATATTAAAGTTGTACATCGTCAATAAACTTTTTCTTAATATAAACACAAGTAAGATGTCTGACTAACTAATATAACACCATATATTGTACGCTCTCAAACATTTATATAGAAATCAACACTTAAAAATTTAAAAATTAAAAAAAAACACATAAAGCTGAATATGGAAGAAACAAAAACAAATAATTTCCTTTTATTCATAAAATACAAAATATAGGTTTTAAAAAGTTGAGAAAGTAGCATGAGAAAATTAAAATGTGGTAGTAAATTAAGTTTCTGTTGCAGTTAAAACGTAAGATTTTCCAAAAAATACCTACAAAAACTTTCTTTGGGAAAAATGTATTTAATTATCATGAATAGATTTCAATGAATAGTTAGGAATCAAACATTTAAAAAGGAAAACTAGTAATTTCGGTCAAGATATAAAAAAAATTAATTTTATCAATGGCAGTGTGGTTTAAGAGGGTGACAGAATTAAGTCAACTCCAGATTTTAAGGTACTCCATTTTTAACACAAAAGTCGTACCTAAAAATATGTCAATTGGAATTGACTCAACTCCGGATTTTCAATAATCCACTTTCATACACTAAATTTGTACCGGAATTAAGTCAACCTGGAATTGACTCAACTCAGAAATTTTTTCACTGTTGTGCATTTCAAGACCTACCGGAATTATGGCAACCGGAATTATGTCAACTTTAGTTGACCATATACCAGATCAATTTCAGTATTTCCCCTTAGTTGGAATGGAAACTGTTTAATTCAAGGCTTTGTGAAGTAAGTTACTGCTTTGTGAAGTAAGTTACAACTATGAATCTTATTAACAATACTTAAACTCTGAGAAAAAAAAAACAGTGGCTGCAGTGTTTCTTGATACTTTATGGCATGGATTTTCGAAATGCGTGGTAACTCAAGTGGTAAGGTGGTAAGATTGTGAGTTCGAACCTCGCTATTGTCGACTTTTTCTTTACTATATTAACTTTCGACATTTGATTAGATAATTCAAATACATTGCGCTTTCCTTGATCAAAAAATACAAAAAACTTTTTAATTATTAATGTTGCCTTTAGTTAATAAAAACGTTCTACATTCAAGTTATGTGAGCACTCAAATCAGCAAGGTGCCTCTAGTGGTATTTATTCCCTAAGCCTTTAAGGGACAAGTAGAGTGTCTTCCAATAGATAACAACACCCGACTGTACAATACGAATAATTCATTGAAAAGAATTACAGTCGCTACCACAATTGACAAAAACATACTATTTATGTTTCGTATGAAAGAAGAAAGCACATATTTTGTAATAATGGAAAATATTTTGCTAAAATTTACTTGTTTAAATATCTTTTAAAAATATTAATACATAAAAATTTTTTATAAAAATTTAAGCGTATTTTTATCCTTAATGCTTTATAAGTACATTTTGCAAAAAAAAACTTAATTAAGCAAGACTATTATATTATCGATTACTCTAATTGTATGTAATAAAAAAAATGTTTACAAATATTTTTAATAATTAATTTATTTCAGTCACTAAAGTTATTATTTTTATAACTGAACTGGCTGTCCATAAAATTAATCATTAAAAATATTTCTAAACATTATATCTAATATCTTAACACGCACAGAGTATGATGATCTTGCTTGATAAAGGCGCTGGGGGTGGGGAATAAGAGAATTTACAAAATAAACTTTCTAAAGCAGTATGTAAATACGCTTAATTTTTCAATAAAAATATACTCGTATATTGTTTTTAAAACATTTAAATCAGTCAACTTTAGCTAAATATTTAAGTGTTACAAATAACGTGCTTTATTCTTTTATATGCAACTTAAATCGTACTGTCTGGCAATTTCGGTAGTGTATATAGTATTTTTTAATGAACTCTGCATGTTACACAAATAAGTGCAGTGCTCCATTGGAAGCCTCTCTACTACTGCTTTACCTATGGTATCTGTGGTTTAAAAAAATGATTGGCTATGTTGATTTATTGATTTTGTTCACGCTTTTGTACATAAATATATTTAATTTATTTATTGTTCCGTAGAGCTTGTCAAATCAATACAAATAAACAATTGCAATACAAATAGTATAAACACGAGAGGTAAAAAGGAAAACAAATAATAGACACATAACACAGCACAAGTACAAACAGCGTATAGTTAAAATTATTAAGCTTATAATAGGCCATTATGAAATCAATAAAAAATTTTACTGAATACAATAGTGTGATAATTAAGCAAAATAATAACATGTAAGGTTCCTTTCTGAGGTTTCTTTTTTCAGGTTTGTTTGAGATTTGTTTTGAGATTTCGGTTTAGAGGTTACTTTTTGAGGTTTCCTTTTGAGGTTACGTTTTCAGGTTTCATTTTGAGATTTCATTTTGAGGTTTCATTTTGAGGATTCATTTTGGGGATTTATTTTGAGGTTTAATTTTGAGATTTTGTTTTAAGGTTTCTTTTTTGGGTTTCCTATTAAATATTATGTTTTACAACTTGTCAATTGGTCTGGTAAGTTGGTATGGCCCTTTGGTATGGTCAGCTCTGGTTGAAATGAAGTTTTTGCGAAGAGTTCAGCAACGACATTCGTATTAGGGGACTTTTTTGAGGTCGGTCGTCATAGTCTGTTGGTACAAATGAATGATCTTGTCCATTGTTCTAATCAGTTTGGCCGGAGTTGGTCTCGGCAGCAGACAGTCTTCGGGAGAGTCAATCTTGGATGGAGTCAGTCTTAGGTGTAGTCAGTCTTGGGTGGATTTAGTCTTGGGTGGAGTTTCAGTCGTTGGCTGGTCTGGTTGGTTGGCCTAGTCGGCTGTTATGGTACTTTGGTATGGTTCTTTGATATGAACCTTTATCATGGTATTTGGTATGATCTCGTAGTAATGGTCAGTTTGTATGATTGGTCGGCTGGTCGGCATGATCGGTGTGAATATGGTTTGCTGATCTCGATGGTTAAGACTGATTGGTGGAATGGTCGTTTGATATGGCCAGTTCGTCTGGTTTGTTGGTGTGGTTAGATGGTATGTAATGTACACATTTTTAGCTGGTAAATATGGCTTATATGGTTATCTCGTATGGGTGCTTCACCTGGTTCGTACGGCTGGCTAGTATGGCTGGTTCATATGGTTATTTGGTATGGTCGTTTTATGTGGTTGGTTGGTCTGTTTGTATATTACTAGATTATCAATTATTTTCTGGAAAATATTGGTGAAAAGGGCTTATAAATGACCTAGACCATGGTCAGATATATCGAGATCATTCAGCTCATGATGATATTGTACATTACAAGTTTCGAGGGCCTAGCCCTAATGGTTTGCGAATAATATCCACGACAACATAGGCAATCCAACTGGAGTCAACGATGGTACCACCAAAGACAAAGTCGAGATGTTGGTCGTAGGCATTACATTAATCGAACACTTCATCTTTATACTTGTACTCCAATTGCTCGCTGATCTGAACTGATATTCGAAATTTTAGGCAGAGTTTTCACTTTGGTGGGGGAATGAATGTGTAATTAATTACGAGCATATTTGATAATACCCAGAAAGTTTTATGGAAGAAATGATCATGAAAATATAACTTACCACGCTGAATGCTGGAAACATCAGGGCAGAGAGTACGATTTGTCACCTCTCGCATCAGACGAATAACTGCGATGTGACGTGCCTTTGGCTATATTAATTATCTGCAGAGGACGAGATACCACACGACCAAAAACCAATCACGAGCGAGCAATGTGATGTCATCGTGAAATGAACAGCGCAGGCTAGTGGTAGTAGTGGGGGTTGAGCTATAGTGTGTGTAAATGGTGGTCGGGTGACGACAAGACATGGCTGTTGGTCGGCTTCGGCTCTGATCCCGAATCCCGTATTTCCCCCATTAAAGATTTTAATTTTAATTTTTTTTCAATTTTGTTATACATTTTTGAAAGTTTTTAACGAAAATTTTTAATTTTTTTGGAAATGTTGCTATTTTCTTGGGTTTAAGGTTATCCCAGGTCACGGGAACGAGGTCAAGGTCAAGGTTACCTAGATCCAATATGACGGCCTGGTGACGTCACAACTTGGCGGCCGGCCGGCACCGATATCCTTACTATTCTACTGTTGTCACTTTTAGTGGCAATAACTACATGGCCTGAAAACCTGGAGACATTGGTAAAAGTAATATTTCTTATAGTTTTAGAGAAATGTGGTGGTTGTAAACTGCAATGAACACATAACACACACAAGGTACGAAATCAGTTAACGTAGTGCCCCTCGAACCGATCAAAATCCCAAGTTAACAGACAGTTTCAAATCCAAGTAATAACCACAATTGAGACAAGAACTTTTTTCCCCTAGAAAAAATTACACATGAGCAGTACCATCATGCGTGTTTACTACATTCTAAGACAGTAAATACTTTTTGCGTTAGAAAGTGAATCGAAAGAGAAATTTCCAACAAGAATAGTAATTCTCTATCGCACGTTTAATAGTTACTAATAAATATTCACTCTGTATGAAATATTTGTAATCGATTAACAGGCGATAGTTGAGTTGGAATAGTTCTGGGAACTTCTGTAGACATACGCCTAGGTTGGAGCGGCTGAAGAAGTGGCTGTAACGACAAGCGGGGAGGGGCGGGGCGCATAGGCGTGCGCAGGGTAAGGTAATGCGGGGTCGCACGCCACAAAATAAAGACCCACTTTTACAAGATTTAAAGTACAATGTAGGAATATGTTTAAACATATTCGTCACAAATAGTATACTAAACATATTTCTAATTTAGTGGTAGTTTCAAACACACAAACTGTGAAGTGAAAATACGAAATTGCCAAGATACTTTATTTTCCCAATAACATAATACAATCCCGGGGTTGGGGGTGCAGTTGCATCCACTGCACGCCCCCCTCCCCTTCCCAACACGCACAAAAAAAACGTGAACAAGCCTATTGGGAAATATACTAGTCCGCTTTAAAATCACAGAGAAGAAACATGAGACAGGGAAGTTCTTTAATTACCTACATATTTAGATAGCTCAAACAAAGCCATGAACAACCACTCTGTTATGATTTTATCATGTAATATCGCAAAACGATTAGTGGGAATATATTGTTACAAGACACCTGAGTGGCGTATCCAAGTTCGTGAAGGATGGAGGTCTTAATAAAAATAAAAGAACTAAATTTGATTTTAATTTATTCACACATCTATTATTTACTGCATTAATATATCCATCTCCACTATTACTCTTTTTGTTTCTCAATAATCACAGTACTCTAATTAAAGTTCTACTTTATGTTTCTGTTTCATCATAGTCAATTGACTCACATTCATCATCAACACATGTTCAGTCTGTCTGTTCCCATAATTTAAAATGACTTTCACATATGCATCCAGTCCAATAGTCTAGCCAGCCAGTCGCACTCCTCACTGCACCGATGCTCGCAATCGCAGATTTTCCTCCCGCTCGTCACTTTCGGCTCCTCTTGTTGCTCTTCTGGCTCGTCGTCTATCGCTTAGGGCCGCACAATCGCCCTAAATCCCGACTCTCATAAACTGCTCGCTCGGAGGCCCGACGCACTTTTATTGTTTCAGTCTACCGACCTGGAAAGTTTGCCGTACCCCGAGTCACGCTGAGATAAATTAGGTCATTAACCAGGAAATTCCTTCAGATAAATGCGGAAATTCAATCAGCTTAAGGTCAGGAGTGCATGAGTCGCAAAAGGTTTATTGCGGTGGCACGCTTTTCGTAACAAGATATGAACGCCCTGGATTATAACTTGCCTGACCTTCCAACATTCATCTCTTCTCGCCGCCTGCTATCATATCACTACTCTGTTTTTCTCATCGCTCGCTCGCGCGGGAGAGATCAAGAGAAGCGAGCGTGTAACACTATTATTCTGCTCAGATCTGCATAAAAGAGGGGTAATTAAGTTTAGTAACTTTTATTTATTTCACTAACCGTATTAAGGTTCGGTTCCTCTTTTAAGCCAGTGACTTGAAAAAATACGGCTTTACGTCCACTTATTTTCTTAGATGGAAAATATTTACTGTAGTCAAGATATGGATGTCATCTGTTGTTGGTTTACCAGCACATTGGATGCTGATTTCGCTGTAGCGCCAATATATATACTTATGCATTTATGCTTCTGCAGTATTAATATTCCGTGCAAGAACGAGGTGATGGGCGGATAGTAAACGCCAGTATAATTTAAACGGCATGGAATATCGACACACAAACATCCTTATCTTTTCCAGGCCTCAAACAAACACAGGTCAATTAATTATATATAGATGCACGAAGCACAAAAGTAGGAGATTAGTACCGCTAAGAGTAAATTTGTTTGTTATTGTTATTACCATTTTTTTTAATATGTACATGAAGTTAATATTGTTACAATTTATCAAAACAGTGGGCTTAGCCAGGTTCTTAAAGGAATTTAGGTCTTAATTTAAAAAAAGAGTTAATAATAATTTCCTAATTTATTCACAAACACTACAAAGAAAATACTCTCGAATTAGTATCTCACAATAAATACCTATCACTTTCTATCTACATATTAACATAATCGACCATCATCTCACAGAAATTAATGCAATAAAATAACTAAAATCAGTCCCAATAAACAATGTATCAACACATATTTAATTATTTTGATAAGTTTGTGTTCACATCTGTCAATTACAATATTTACAATAAAGTCCTTATAACACATTCATACTGTCCACCTTAATTTATTCCACATTCTACCAGTCCGGCAGGTTCTAAAGTGCTTCGAGCGCCCCCATGCAGAATGGCCCTATACTCATCGAGTATCACGCCTTCTCGTCCGTCCACACCACACACACACTCGTTCGCATCGTTTCAAACCCTTCGCCGTTGTCCGTCCTCTCCGCAAATGCCCCTCGCTGCACCAGACTTCGCCCGAGAGACGCACTTCAGTCAGGTGGCAATCGCAAAGTGGCCAATTCTCCGGCTGCGGGGGTATGAACAATGTCGTCGGCCCTAGCCCAAAACGTCTTTGCATGTCAAGTTGCGCCACGGAAGGTAATTACTAGAAGGTTCGTTCGATTGCCATCCGCCACCGACTTCACCAGAAGGTGGGCATGAAGGGTTAAGGGGGGGACGGTGACACCAGTTCAGGTAACTGTCAATCATCCCGACCGCCAGGCGACGTAAGAGCGACCAGGTAGTGGTGACTCACCTCCCCCCGACGCCGTGGGATGAACGCACACGTCCCTTGCTCGGCTGCGACCACCGTGATTGGTCACCGCCCTGCACGGATGGTCCGCGCGTAACAATATGGCGTTCAAATGTTCAGAACGCCAAGTTTGAAAGTAGATGGACTAGTGTTAAAAATCTGAGTCATTCCTACAAATGCTTAATAGCGTAGCAATGTAGTAGAGTGGAGTGGAGAGATTTGGGCGGTTCTTAACACCGACGTATTGAGAGACGATGAGGGTAAAGTGAGATGAGTATGGTGGATCACCGGAGTGCAAGGGTGGGGGAAACGGGAGATCCCCGAGAAAACTCGCCGACCAGCGTCCGGCACTATTCCCACGTGCGAAAATCCGGGAGCGACCCCGCCAGGATCGGACCCGGTTCGCCTATATGAGAGGCGATTGGTCTGACCACTACACCACCGTGGCCTCTGTAGCAATGTACAAGTAATGAAATAACTTAATTTCCAAATAAATCTCTCTAAAATTTTGGTTTATAAAGTATAATTTGATGCGATGGAATGTACGGTAAATAAAATATTCTCATTTCTTAAAACTGTTACACGCATGAAGGGGTAAAGTATTAATCATAACTAAAACAATAATCGTGTCAGATGATTTTATGTAGTTTGTTGTTACTTTACACGATAAACAAGCTGCATTACACACTTCCGATTGCACATAGAGGGGAATATTCATTCAGCTATTGTATTCGAATATTGGCCAATAAATATAACAACTATCAAGAAAGATGAAATGGCAAAAGTGGGCATACTAGTTTTGATATTGTTTAAATCTATCTGTTTCATATGTTGCACCAGACACTTCATTGTCTTGTTTTACGGGGGATATTTTAGATGTTAACGATAGAGAGGAAAATAGATCTTGTTATTATGAAAACAAGGCGCACTTTTCTTGGCGTTTTCTTATAAAGACAATTGCCGCATATACATCTTTATGACGCGAAAAAGTGTTGTGCTACTCCATATGTAGCTATGGTATTTCTTTATATGCTTCGTGACTTGTGATACGAAGACAGACTGAAATTGTGTGTCTGTAAACGAGTGCATAGCAAAAATATGAGTCTGTTGACTTTATTTTCAAATAACTACTTCCATGTTAAATAAGTATGCAATAAAACACGGCTAAGGAGACAAATTAATGCTCTTTAGGCCTATATTAGAGGGTACTTACTACCCATTCCATCTTCGATTTTTCTTTCAAAATGATAATTTATTACCAGACACAAAAAATTAAAGCTAGACATGACATATAAGACTACTTAACGATTTTTTTTTTATTTGTACGGTTTCAACTATACATGTATTTTCCCATGTAGGATTGACTTTATTAAATAATTGGGTAATATTTCATTGCGGTTACAGAAGTGAAACTAATCATAGTTGGATTTCCAAATAACTTTTAAGATGTTCCCTATGCCTTAACTAGCTTAGATTTTAAATATTGACTCCTAAAATTAAGTTGTGGAGGAAACTACGTAAATACAAGATGGCAATGATACTATCCCCTTACGGCTCAAAAAGAGTCTAACTGTGGAATAATTTCCACCAAATTGGATTTGCACAAACCTTTATTAAGGAGTTATAAGTAACATCCTATAAGTTCCCATCTATATGGTGTTCACTTTGAACTGCGTTCAAGGTCAGAGGTCACGAAAAATATTTACATGCGGATATCTCGCTTCCTATAGAGTGTGGATTGGAAAATGCTCTATACAAAACAGGTCGTATACATTTCTCACGTACAGGAAACCGTTTTGTAAGTAAAACACTATGATGCAGTATAGTACACATGTGCAGAATACCATCAAATAAATTTGTGGCTAAACGTAATCGAAATCAAATTGAAAGTCAGTTTCACACCAAAACGAAATGAAGATCGCGGTTTCGTGATTTCTGTCTTGTGCTAAAAATATATATTTCTAAAAAAAACTATTACAGGCAAAAATAATAATTTCACGGGCTGTTTATCGTACCCACAGACGCACGTATGAGAGAATAATTGTGTTGGTAACGCTTAGTAAGAAATAGTTCTTATCCAAAATGTTATTAAACTGAGGCGCACGAATGCAGTGTGTTGTCCCTTTGGTGTAATTTTCTAGACTTGGTTAAACTTTACTTGCATGGTGCGGAGGAATTTCCTGGAAGTAGAACTTTAGCAGGGATTCAGAAAAGTTGGAAGTAACCATGAATGGATTGTAACTCACAAATGTGACTCGGCATCTAATTCTGGATTCTATGAGTAAATGCTGACACAAAAATCCATCAATTATCTACTAACTAAATACCGGTTTACATTGCATGTCCGGTTGACTCTGTTTCGTAACTTTTTACATATTCACAAGAAGGTAGGTGTCATAAAATCTGAAGGTGAATCAACTCCGGGTTGTCTTAATTCCGCATTCCAACTAAGGGGCAGTACTCAAATGGATCTGGAATATGGTCAAATAAAGTTGACAAATTCCGGTTGCCATAATTCCGGTAGGTCTTGAATACACACCAATGAGAAAATTCCGGAGTTGAGTAAATTCCGGGTTGACTTAATTCCGGTACAAATTTAGTGTATGAAAGTGGGTTGCTGAAAATCCGAAATTGAGTCAACTCCGGTTGACTTAATTACGGAACGATTTTCGAACTAAAACACGGTAGCTAAAAATCCGGAGTTGAATCAATTCCGGGTTGACTCAATTCCAATTGCTTGTCGTGCCCGAAAAGTGGTTCTCGAAAATTCAGAGTTGAATCAATTCCGGGTTGACTCAATTCCAATTGCCTGTTGTGCCCGAAAAGTGGTTCTCGAAAATTCAGAGTTGAATCAATTCCGGGTTGACTCAATTCCAATTGCCTGTTGTGCCCGAAAAGTGGTTCTCGAAAATTCAGAGTTGAATCAATTCCGGGTTGACTCAATTCCAATTGCCTGTTGTGCCCGAAAAGTGGTTCTCGAAAATTCAGAGTTGATTCAAATTCAGTTGACTTATTTTCGGTAAGATTTTGTATTAAAAATGAGGTACCACAAAATCCGGAGTTGAATCAATTCCAGGTTGACTTAATTCCCGCCAAGATACCACAAAATTCGGAATTGACTCAATTCCAAGTTTAATTAATTCTGTGCCCTCTGGTTAAAGAAATATTGGACGACCTTTTTTATTGTTGATACAAAAGTAAATAAAGAAAATAATAAATTATTCACCAAAACTAAATAATATGAATTACAGATGGACTTTCTAATTTGTTAACAAAAAAAAAACTTGAAAATGAATATACTGATGAGGACTATGATAATTATACATAAATAGTTTCATTGGCAAATGCGGTATATCAAAAATATAACCGTAAAAATAATATAAGTTCAAGTAAAACTTGGAAATATAATTATAATATAAAACCTATTTATGAAAAATATATGCAAAAACCAACTGCTTGGTTAGAACCAAATACACCAGAAAAACATATTTACCAAGAACACCAAAATCTGGTGAAGAAATAAAGAATATAACAATTTACCCAAATAATATGTTTGAGCTATGCAATAAATTTAATTGATCGTCTTTTAGTTAACCGCGGTGAAAAAAAAATTGGTAGTAAAAATGATTATAATGAAAAGTTAGTACATACAATGAATATGTTAAATAATACATTTTCTGATTTTTTGGTTAATAATCGTGAAGGCATTTCATATCTAACAAGTGTTTTAAATGTTATTCCATACTCATTTTGGAATTTTGAACATCATGGAAAATTAATAATAAAAGGTGCTTTACTAAATTTACCAGAAATGGCTATAATTTAGCTATTGTAGTCCATTCACGAAATTAAATGAAAGATTAAAAAGAGGTGATAAAGGAATAAACAAACTTGATACAGCTTGTATGCATCACGATGTTGCTTACTGAGAACATAAGGATTTAGAATCAAGACGTTAAGCTAAAAAAAAAACTAAAAAAATTATGTTAGATAAAAATACTCTTACAGGAGAATAAAATAGCTTCCGCTTTTGTCTCTGGAACTATGTTTTGTAAAAGAAAATTAGTTTGTGGAATTAAAATACGTAAAATTTTTGGACGTCGCATTTCGCGACATCTGACGAACTTGCATTTGTATATAATTATTTTTATGCAAATAAGGACAAAAAACTATAACATTCGATATACTAATCTAGCTGAAATAATGATATATTATTAACAAATGATCAAATAGAAAATAAAATAAAACATTTAACGAAGGAAAAGAATTTTCTTTAGTTCTATCATTAGAAATATAAAAAATAAATTATTGAAAGAATAAATTAGTAATGGTTTAAAACATGGTGAATTTTTATTTTAAATTCCACTGTAGCTGAAGGTGCAAGCGCGATATAAGGGAGAAACAGAAGAACAAAAAAGACATGACTTAGTTATGGAAAATAGAACTGGCGCAGCCACGAGACTGTTTTAGCATTGACTGGACAAGGAGTTGTAGGCAACAAACAAAAAAAAAAAAAAAACATTAAAAATGTTTTAATTAATATCTTTTTCAAATATTGATATGAAAATTTTGTTTAACAAATTGAAAATAAAAATGTTATAGATGTTTATATGATAGATGAATTATCAAATAAAATGAGTACAAATGAATATGTAATTGTAAATTGAAATATATCTACTACTCTTGGAACTCATTGGGTTTGTTATTATAAAAACAACAATGATATTTACTATTTTTATTCATTTCGTGGAAATATCCCTAAAGAATTAATAAATTACTTCAAAATTATTAAATTTGTTATAATAATGATAGAATACAGTTTGATTCCGTTATCTGCAGTCATCTATTATTAATAGTGCAGGATATATTTTGTAAAGGATATAGTTTTTCTTATATAATTTCTTTAGAATTAAATGACAGATTTGTTCAGGAAATCATTGCTCAGTTATTGGAATAAACATTTTAAAATTGATAGAATAAAAAATAGTATTCCAAACATAAATTTTAATATACATGTAAAAAAAATTTTAAAAAATGATTTCGAAGAACAACTTCAATTTTATCATAAAAACCTAAATTATGAATTAGTTTTAAAAATTATTTTTTTGATTGATAATATTATTTTTGGTGCTATTAAAGCAAGATTAAGTCATTTTCATACTAACATTGTAAAAATCTTCGCTCACAAATCTAATTTGACTACATTTGTTAAAAATGTAAAGTTTGATGATTTTATAAAAGATGTTTAAAAAATGGAATAAATGATTATACTAAAAATTAAAAGTTAGATAATTTTATAAAAGATATTGCTTTAAAATCTGAGATAAGTGATTATACTAAAAATTAAAATTAAAATTGAAATCACACTAATTAATATTTATGATAAGATTTATAATGGGTAAGAAATAAAATTACTGAATTAGAAAATATAATTAATTCCTTAATAAGTAATTTAATATAAAAATATGTTATAAATTGATATTTGTCGTGTTTCATTATTTTACAAATTAATATTATAGAATTAAAAAAATATGGTAATGAAAAAAAAAATTAAAAAATAATACTAATCCAACTGCTCCTAATGATGCAGTAAATTTGGAATATTTTCTATCGAATAGAAAACAAACAATAAATTTAACTTGAAGATTAACTCAAGGAAAAACCATTCATTATTTTAAATTACATTCTGGATTAAGTTATTTTGCATTTCTTTTTGAGTTTGCAGTTCTTTCAGAATTAATACAGATATTCATGATTCGTAGATTTTAAGAATAGTAAGAAGAGGACATGATATTAATGTTTAAAACCATTTGTTATAAAAATGTTGATCAAATTACTTTAAATTAGTCGATGGAGTGGCAGCTCAAGCAGCCTCCACTGCGCATATACAAATTGCTAGAGGATATCAAATAAATATTTGTGTGTTTATTGTTTTTAGAGAAATACAAAAATATATAAATCTTAGTGTTTGAAGTGTAAGAAAAATGTTAAAAATAATAATATAGAAATAAAAAGAAAATTAAATAATTTTTTCAAAAATATATTTGTTCTGTAAATAGTTATAAAAATTCAACAATCTAAAAAAAAAAAAAAAAG
This sequence comes from Clitarchus hookeri, assembly GCA_002778355.1. Taxonomy (NCBI): domain Eukaryota; kingdom Metazoa; phylum Arthropoda; class Insecta; order Phasmatodea; family Phasmatidae; genus Clitarchus; species Clitarchus hookeri. The sequence continues at coordinate 84,194 of NQII01002531.1, read as the reverse complement.
CTAAATTTGTCAATTTGCAATGGAATAATTAATTAATTATATAGACATAAGATAAATAAATTTCCTTATAGCAAAAGTTGTTTAAAGATTTAATCAAACTTTAAAAAATAAAATGTGAAAAAAATGGGCTTTAAATATAATTTACAATTGAGTTGAAATATTATACAATTTTATAACTGATTATAATATTACAAAAAAATAATTATTGGGAAACCCATAGAAGTTAACAAAGAATAAATGTTTATTCGCTATACCCAAACATAAAGTTGGTGATATTGTCATAATTAGTTTAATAAAAAATCTTTTAAAAAAGATGCACTGCTTATTGGACAACAGAATTGTTTACTATTCAATAAGTATTTAAGTATGATGTACCAACATGTATGTTATAGGACCCAAATGGTAAAGAAATAAAAGTTAATTTTTATGAATATGAAATTATAAAAACCAAATTTCCGGTCCATATTTGTTTGAAAATTTTTTATACAAAAGATGATAAAATATATATGTTAAATGGCTTGGTTTTGATAACTCTCATAATTCTTGGATTAATAGAAATGACAACATTTTATAAAAATTTAAGCATTGCTTTCTTTATTATGTTTATTAATTCCATTTCATAGTTCATATCTGTAAAACTATATATATTCATTCTAAAATAATTTCCACGAAATGTGATACTTAATATCTATTTCATTCTTTGGTATGAATTTAAACACTTCTGATAATATTCATAACCCAAAAGTTCTTCACAATTCGGATGTCTATCTTGAATTGCTTATAATTGTGTGTTCCTATTTTACTTTGTTCTGTGATAACATAATAATCATAATCAATATTATCATCAAATAATTTTAATAGTAAAAATTTGGTATTAGATTAGGTTTTTGAGCTTGAGGAACAATATTTGGTCTCATGTTGTTAATTTCATTATTTCTTTCATTTATTACATCAACAGCTGTTCGAGTTGTTTAAAGAAGTATTTCTATTTGTTTATCTTTCTTTTCAATGTGATTATCTTTTATTTTTAAAACTTCTTTTGAGTAATTTATTTCTTATTTCTAAATTTGTAATTTTATTTTTAAGTTCATATTCAACAATTTTTCTAATCGAGAAATAAATGTATGGCCCATTTTTTTAATACTGTAGAAGCTGGTAATTTTGATCTCATAATGAAATTATATAATCCACATTCGTTTACAAAAATTGTATTTCTTTCATTATAAGTTAGGGGCATCTGAGAGACGGCCCTTATATTTTGATAAATGATTTTATCATGTAAATCTATATTCCTTCTAATTGCTTGTTCAGAATTTTTGCATTGTAATATTTAACAAACATCTTTAGCTTTAGCCTTAAACTAAGAATCTAAAACCACCAGGGCTATCATATTATTGAATACAAGATAATTGTTTTTCAGATCCAGAATCGTCTCCATTTACATGGCATGAAGTTAAATAAAAAATTTAAAACATAATTATAATTTTTTAATCAATAATAAAATCAATAATAGTTTATTTAAAAGAAAATTGCTATGTAACTTTGGCCTGAAGAATTAGACGCTTCGAGGACAGAGAAAGAGAGAAAAGAACAAAACTAATTAATAAAGTATTCACTCCTTTAAAGACAAAACTCAACAGTTGTTCATTTATTTTAGGGATGTCACATTTATCTTAAAGGGCTCAAAAGATGAAGGAATAAAAGGTAGTTTTTATGAATATGAAATTATGAAGACTCATTATTCCGGTCAATATTAAGTTGAAAAAGTGTTAAAAACTAAAGGTTTTAAAGCTTTAGCTAAATCAGACTCGGCTGCACAAATACAGAGTAATTCTAAAATCATGGGACAAACATTGAGGGGTGGTAGAGCTCACTAAAAAAAACCCATTATTGTATAGTAACATATGAGCGGGAGTGACGCGTTGAGGCACAAAAACAAAAACAACACATGAAATGCAACACATTGTTTATTACAACGTCACCGCTAAATGCCTTTTTACAGCAATGTTTATAATAATTGCTCAAAATTGCTACCACCGACAGTAATGCAAGCTTGGTAGCGTCGGTGGAGTGATTGGCGAACAGATTCAAATACGTCGAGTATTTCACGCACGCGTGCAGCCGCACAGGATAGACGAGCGACGAGGTCTTCAATGGAATCAACTGGACTACATTAGATACATCTCTGCCTTTTCGCTATTCGTAAAATCACCCATCACGGCCGAACTCTCAAGCGCAAATGCTTTGTTCGCTGATGCAGCAGGTCACTGGCGCACCGTTTGACTGCCCTCAACTATCGCCACCATTGTCAGCCAATCACGCCATCGCCAAGCATGCGTGACTGTTAGTGGATGCATTTCCAGCAACTCTTTTTAACATTTTCTGTACGGAATCACTCGTTAAGTATGCTGCTAATGAACATTTTATGTTTCCGTTAATGTGTTATGTTTTTGTGTTTGTGCCTCGACGCGTCACTTCCGCCCATATAATTGTTTGTTTTAGTGAGCTCTACCACCCCCCAATGTTTGTCCCATGATTTTAGAATCATCCTGTATATGTTAAATTGCTTGAATTTGATAGCTATCATAATTCTTGGATTAATATAAAATGACACTGATTCATAAAAATTTCAATATTTCTCTCTTCATGGAGTTTAATAATTATATTTAATAATTAATCTTCAGCTATATTATAATTATTGATTCTATAATAATTTCTACGAAATGTGATACTCTAATGTCTCTTTCATTCTTTGACATAAATTTATAGAATTCTGAACATATTAAAAATGCAAAATTTCTTTACAATTCGGATGCCTGTTTTGAATTGTATAGGAATAATCGTATATTAACATTGTTTCTTTGTGTTTTATAACATAATAATCATAATCAATTTCATTATCAAATTATTTTAATAGTATTTATATATAAGATAAATATAAAAGTATTGCTATTTTGCATATTGTCAACTTAATTTATAATTCTTTCATTTATGTTTATTACATTTAGCAACAGAAAATGTTAAATCTCTGGTCAATTATACAGCTTAATTTTTTTTTGTAATTTATATCCACTAGTTTTTCTTCTTGATGGGAGAACTTCATGTGTAACCCAGTATTTTAATTATTTGGCAGCTGGCAATTTTGATCTCATAATTAAATCATATAAGCCATATCCATTTATAAATATAGTATTTTTTTCATTATATATTAAGAGTATATACCATAGACCCCATGTATTAAAAAAAGTATGTCATTATCTTTATTATTATTTACTATTATTGCTTGTATACCATATTCTAAAATATTTGCAACATCTTTGGCCTTAAACCATGGATTATTATTTTCATCTTAAACCATCAGAACTCTCTTATTATTGTATACAAGAGAATTGTTTTTCAGATCCAGATTACACTCAATTTACATGTAAATGTAAACCAGTAGTTTATTTATTTATAACATCAAGAATATTACAATTTTTATCATCAGGATTAAATCTTAAGCTTACAATGAAGCTAATTATGTCTATAAAGTTTAATATTTAATCCTATATATATATATATGATTAAATCTTAAACTTAAAATGAAGCTAATAATATATATATATGGATGTGTTTTTGCCTTTCGACTTCATGATTAATATCTCTATCTCTATTACCATCCTCTTCACATTGAACAGCATGTTTATTATCTTCAAAATATAGGTCGGTTCTATATTCTCCTATTGCATATTGTTTTTTAGTTTTAAAAGGTTTAAAAGCTTTTATTATTGAACCCATATTTTTTGTTTGCTCTTTAGATTTTTGTAATACATTCAAATTTAAGTTCATTATTTCTACAAGATTAGTTATATCCTCATTATTATGAACAGTTTTATATTTACAGAATAAAGTTTCAACGCCTCTTTTTTTCTTCTTCTCTTTGAATTTGGCTTACTGTGGACCGCGAGAAACGATTGGTTTGCTGGTCAGTCTTTTCTTTACCTCCCAAAATCTCTTCATTCTTTCGTTGAGGTTCTTTCTTCTTTCATCTGACCAGGCATTCTTCACTGTAAAAAATTTTCTGGCAAACTTCCTAAACTGCAATGGAAGTTTTTAACCTATACATTGAATGGCAATAATAACACATGTCGGGCTGCAAATGTAGGAATGTAGAGCGTCGTTACTATACAAGGTTAGAGATTTCCCTACGCATTTGACTGTTTCGTGAGCGAATATAGAAACGCTTCCATAGATGTATGGCAAAATAGTTTACCATTCGCACTTTCTCACTATTCGCAAACATTGATATGGTAATTTTACGAATAATTTCTTAGCGTGTTAATCTTTTTATTTCGTTTTTCCTCTAACCGTTTAAATTATTCAACCTTCCTTTTAAACACTTGCTAATCTTAGATCTCTCTAGGATCGACTCCACCTTCTTTTTTGTTTCTTTTCTTGTTTCTTCCAACGTCCTTTAATATAGTTTTGTATTTTTTTAAATATATTTTTCTTGTACATAATCTATTAAAGCTTTTCTGTAATTTTAAGCCAAGAATTTAATTATTTTATAACTGTTTGAACGATTTTCTATTTTAAATGTTTAAAGACCTATATTTTTTGTAAATATTTTTTGTATAAAAATGAAATGTTTCATATTAACAATGTTAAAAATAATTTCTTTTTCAAAAGAAAACCAAACTTCGTGTGCTATAAATTATTTAAATGTATATGGGTTTTTAAATATTGAGAATAAAACCGATTATTAATAATTGATCAAACAGATAAACCTAATCACACAGAATAAATATATCAAGAACGATATAACTAAACAATAAGTGGTTCGTTAGAAGAAGAAACTTTAAAATTAATAAATAAACCAAGATGTGGTATGAATGATGAACTTTTAGATCTTTATTCATCTTCAACAAAATGGAATAAATATATTATTAAATTTTATTTTGCTTTCGGCAACAATTAAATTATTGAAATAACAGATAGAGCTTTTAAAGTTTGGGAAAAACAAATAAATTTGAAATTTAGTCACGATAGTAATAATTCAGATATAGTTTTCTCATTTAAATTTTGTCCATAGATATCAAAATGGATCATCAACTACATGTCCATATAATTTAAAAGAAAAAAATATTCCATATAATTTAAAAGAAAAAAAATTAGGTCATGCTTGTTTTCAAACACATCCAAATAAACTAATATAAATTAATATAAATAAAAATTAAACATGGCATATTAAAGATGCTCAAGCATCAGCTGATCAAATCAGTTTGATATCTGTTTTGGTTCATAAAATTGGCCATTCTTTAGGTTTACAACATAATATATTATACACATTTTATCATGTAACCAATACATAATAATAATTTTGAACCACATCAATGTGCATTGCAATAATACAAAGTATATATGAAAAGCCATTATCAAATAATTTCCCAGTGTCCAAACAATTTGGACCCTGAAGTTCAATATTCACCAGATATATGTGCCAACCAAAATATAAATACTTTTACTATTATCGGTGATAAGTTTTATATATTTTATAGTAAATATGTTTGGATAAAAAATCTGAAAGATGATAGATTGAAAATAAACCATTTCAGATAACAGATTGATTAACCTATTTGCCAAAAATCTTCAACAGTTTTCATAATTATCAAATACCTTGAAGAGAAATAGTTATGATTGATAACACATTATACAATATATATGGTTGATTACAAAAGAGAATTTTATTAAGGAATTACCAGTGGCATTTTCTTCTATAGGAATTAATTTTAATGGCAAAATATACGCTTTTTGTATTTATTATAATGGTAAAACATTTATCTTTGCTGATAAAATATATTATGTTAATTTAGATGAATGTAGTTATAAAATAAAACAACCAGGAATGATATATGAAGAATTTCCACATTTACCAGACGATTTAGAAACTGGTTTTAAATATATAAATGGTTTAAGAACTTAAAAAAAATAAGGTTTGATAATATAATCAATTCACTAATCAATTAATTAGAGCTGGTGAAATTTAAATTTATTTATTTTAATAAAATTGTAATACATTTATTGAAATTATTAATAAAATAAAAGGTGTGTTCAATAGTTTAAACAATTTTAATCAATAAATTATATAAACATTTTAAAAGTAGGGTTTGCCTTAAAAAATACTTTAATTTTTACTTGAAAAATAAATTATTAATATAAATATGGTGCAGCAAGGATCACATTCCACATAATTAAAACATTTATCAACTTATTTCAAACTAAATTATTTTTAATTAACACATTTAAAAATAAAATTTGAAAATTTTAATTTTAAATATATTTAGAGGTGAATTCAAAAATTATATTTGCAACATGACCTTGAAAATTAAATTACTATAGTGAATATTTCGATGGTACTTATTGTGATGATGAATTTCAATAACTTATTTACAACCTAAATTTAGAAATTAAACTTAATGATAATAATAAAAAAAAAGTTTCTAAACTGAAGTTACAAAGGTATAATTATTTTTTATACAATAATGAAATTTGCAAATAAAATATATTTCGAACGAATTGATTACTTTAATTCAGCAATTCATACTAATACGACACTAATTTTTTTTAAAAATATAAATTGTTAAATTTAATTTTTTTATATAAAGGTTATTTTAGTTTAAAACTAATTGATAAATGTTTGAACTATATGGAAAACTGAGCCTTACTACACCATACTTACATTACTTTTAAGACTTCAATAAAAATGTTTCCTGCAGGTTATATTAATAAGGGGAATATGAAATTACGTGATTTAAGCTTGAAAACTATGCATACACTTTTTAACATTTTTAAACCAAAACCAATTCCTATTGTCTACAAGACATATTAAGAAATTTCTGGAGTGAGCTGAATGATATAAAAAAAAATCACTTCATCAATGACAATGATATGAAGAACACATTCTTATTAGGACTTCGAGACTCTGTACACAAATCAAATTTCGGGAAAGAAAATAATATTTCGCAGTCTTCTCAGAATTCGTCACTGTTACATTTGAACACGGGACATATTGTGCCTCCGACACCATAAGCCTGGGCCGTCGGCAACGGCTAATTTTATAATTAACAACGATTTTCTAAAATTATTCCACGTCTCTCAATGTAAACGAATAACCAATATGCGTACATGCGCATCCACTCGGTGTTTCCAATACGGCTGTCGATTGTCCAGTATTGTACGAGTTTGTAGCATTTTTATAGTACAATAAATTATTGCTTGCTAACAGCTGCAAGCTAATCGGAGGAAGTTTAAACGAAAAATTTAATCTAATAAACTTTGCGGTATTTTACGGGCAACTAACTGTCTGCAGAACCTAGACTTCTGAGTTTAAGCAACGTCTGCGCTCTACATTCGAATCAGTGGAAAATCACTGATTTGTAGTCAAATTCAACTACTCTAATCAGTGAAAATGGCTCCACTTAGAATCGGTGGAAAATCACCAGTTGTTGAAGGGAAACAATTTCACTGATTGAATAAGAATGTCAACCAACTGCATGTGGCAAATTAAATATTGTTTTTATTGAACTTAGCCAAATAATTACGAGAGATATACAAATTTTCAACAGACACTGCTGATAATGTGCAATTTAACGTAATTTAAGGAAGTAAAAAAGAAAAATGTTTTGACCAAGATTTGAATCTTTTCCAGACTGTCACTTTATCGATCGAGCTACCAAGCTGACATTAACTTGAGCGGGGAAAATATAAATGCATTAAAGTATTGTACCAAAATATGTAGCTCTAAATTTAAAGAGCTTTTTTTTTTTTGTTGGTAGCAGTAGGATTGTTCACACAAATAGTACATATGAATGCACTCACTTCAACAAACCGAGCGCTAATTTGATTTTATGAAAACAAAATGAAATACTGAATGTTTATGTTACCTCGTAAAATGGTATTATTAAATACGAAGGCCCCATTTCAAAAAGTATATTTTATAAGTTTGTACTAGTTCATGTGCTGTTTACGTTTTTATCTGTTTATGAAAATATGTACTTTCAAACGTATTACGCACGATCACTAACAGAGCAGTCGAAAACGATACCACTGACGGATCAGTGTCACAGTTGATTTTCATGTCAGGTGAACATTTTCTTGGAAAAGGAAAACGAGCATATTTACACTGAATTTACAGATAAAGTGTATGAAAGTAACTATTTTATCATACAGACGTTCTTTGCCGAATGAAAAAAAACAAGAGATATTGCTGATTCAAGTTTCTCATTTAAAACGATACTTGTTTAATTTCATTCGCCTGGTTTAACCGATAGATATATCGATATTGATATGTTAAAAAGGAAATCACTGAAAAACAGCGAATGGTTTATGAATCAGTGGAAAATGTCACTGAATCAATTATTAAACAAAAGAAAACGGGCAATTTTTTTTTCCACTAATTCGTTAGTTAAATTGTCTGAAGTGACTGGTGAACGAGTCAGGCGCTGTTAACTGGATCAAACAATGAAATTCATACTGATTCTGATTTTGAGTACACGTCGATGTCAATGGCATCGATAATGATGGGGCTGAAAACCAAAACCCGATACCCTGCAAACTTGTTCTATAAACCTAAGCTCAAAAACGAATACGCATCCATGTCTTGTCTATAGGAGTGGAACCCGGCTGGCGTCTCAGTGACCTGTGCAGCATATTTAATAGACTCGGTTGTCAATATACACATAATTATACTTTAAATGTTTCTGGATCACAAATAAAGAACTAAACCGGTTTCGAAAATACATAAATGTCTTAAAATATGTTATAATGTCTCATTTTATAAATTTAATACAGTTATATATAGAAAATTAAAAGTTTACACAAACGTAACAAACTTTTAAAATACATAGTTTTTCCTGCATTATTTCATTTGTAGTGATTTGAGATAGCCCATGTAATTTTCCAGAGTAAGTAAATTCATTACTGCGTATATACACGATGCAAGAAAAGTTTTGCACCACCTGCAATTTCATTGCTCATGAAGGTTATTTGCTGGGACAGTAGTCGTAGTACAAAAATATGTCGGAATGACAGGTGTGGCATTTTGTACATACAGCGTATTAATTTTTTCATGTCATGCTTTCTCTTGAGCCGTAAGCAACCTAGCAAGTCAGAGATCTCAATGGTGCAAATATTTTTTGAGGCGTGTATAATTTTTATTTCTTCGAACAGCTGACATTTATGGGCTAGTGTATACAAAAATTATATAATTTGAAAAAATATCTGTCTTTGTAACAAAACAAACAAAGTAACAGACTACTGCTGATGATGACTTCAGCACAGTGTTTCCTCATAGAGCGGGTTCAACAAGGAGAAGGGCGGGAGGCTGGCGCTCTCACAAAGGACAGATGTAATGTTCGTAGCCGACCGAAGAGTTGACTAAGATAAGGCGCGGAAGGTGACTGAATAACTAATCAACAGACTGCACAGTAAAATAATATTTTATTTATGCCTGGCGCATTCTTTTATAATAAAAATTTTGTTTTCAAGTAAAAAAAAAATTCTTATAAATCTGCACTAGCCCCCTAAATGTTCGTTGAGTTGAAAACAGCACGGCTAGACCACACGCTTGGTAATCTGAGTACGAGGATCTCAGGCCTTGTGGTAGGACATGCTCGGTGCGATCTTATGAATCAGGTCGGGGCTTCGGATTTGGTCAACTTGGGTGAGCGCTGGTCATGTCTGCGTTGAGAGGGCGTGATCCCTCTTCCCCGCCGACTGGGCGGCCAGGGTGCGGAATGGCCGTAATGGCTAAGAGCGCCTCGTTAAAAAATAAGAGCATGGCTGTGATGGCTGTGTATCATACTTATATATAGTTGAAAACAGCATGTCAAGTACCATTTTTTAATTTGTATTACATTTTTTTTTAGAGTAATTCATGATATTTTTTTAAAAGAAAGTTGGCAGCTGTATATGAAATTCGCGAGACACGACACAAGAACTGATTATAATTAATATAAAATATGTAACAATTTTTAATTTTACAGATTTTTAGAGAAATTTAAACCAATTTTGGAATGTATAACGTTGTATCTGTACTAAGTTCAGGACACTAGTTCTGTAGCCACTTTTTTCCTTTATCAAAATTGCACAATTAATTTTATTGTGTGTTGCACAGAAAGTACTGGAAAGATTTTCGAAAAATTCTTCTCCAGCTAGAGACTGAATTCACCCTGCCGCACTACAATAAGGCTTCCTGCTCCATTTAGCCATCAGGATGAGGCATTTTGGTAGGGAAAGCTGCGGGCCACCAATCTTACACACGTTGTAAACATTTATAATGGTATCTCAGCCATACTTCAGAACAAACCTTATATTGACTACCAAATTTAATGATATCAAGGCAATGTCGTCGCACCGAGTTCTGGAAAATCCCTGCAATTTCATAGTTTTACATTCCTATTTACGTTTATAGTTAAGAAATTCGATAGGCCCTGTAAACTTTTTAGGTATATACAGCTCACATAAATTCTTCACGTAATATTTTTCTTTTTTATCTGTCGACAAATTTTTTTTGCAATATTTTTATACCTGTCGCATTATACTATAGTAATTTAGGTCAGACAAAACGTAACCCTGCAATAATATGAAATACATGTTTTAGAAGTAGCCAAAAATATTCCTACCGCAGGAGCTGAAACACTAAACTCATTCATAACAAGAAGTTCGATATAACTAATGAGCCTAATTTTTTCTACATGGTTGCAAATAATTTTGATAACGTTTTTAAAAAGTTAGATGATTGGTGGGTTTTGACGTCGATATAATTTGAGTGCAACCCATAGACTAAGGACGAGGTAGACCGATCTCGCTGGCTGGGCACAACCAGTCTCCGTGTCCCAACATTGAACTGCTTTTCTGCTAACACGACTAGCAAAAACCGGCGTGTATTGGATATGAAGTTAGAATACTGTTTATTAAACAACTGCTTTGATATGTTTTTATACTTCCTCTAACCAATTTGTAATGCAATTGGATTAATTAAAATTGGTAAAAGTATTTTATTAATATAATAGGGCTTGTCATTTTAAAATTAAGATATAAACGAACACGTTCATCATTGCTGACAATGTGACTTGGCAGTTATGTTCCTTTGGGGAAGATCAATGTTTGGTAGCTACATGCGCAGAAGACGAAAAATCTGTCTGCCCCGTCTTTAGTCTATGATTCAACCAGAAACAAATGCAATACTAGTGAGACAATTACAAATACACACGTGCCTTATCTGGGCCTCGAACACGGAACGCCTCGTACCATATGCTGGTGAACAGCCAACTACATTTACAGAGAAAGGATTCGGAGCATCAACTTATGTAGTAATCAGTCTAAAGTTTTGGTATACTGCGTTTAGCAACTTCAAATATCTACACTCTCAACACCTCGGTGTTAAGAGCCGCCCAATCTCTTCACCCCCTCTCTTCAAATATCTACAGGAGCATCACATTTTGAAAACAAGTGTGTGAATTACTTGAATCATGCAAGTTTTCACGGCCTACAGTAGCAATACTTGTGTGCCGAATTGGGTGGAAATAGGTTGACTGGTTGAAATATGACATGAAAGCTTTAATTTCTCATTTGGCGCTGTCATACACAAATGCCTAAACATCGGCCCTATGTAGGCATATCTGATGTGTCCAATAGATGTCAAAATTAAAAGTTTGGTTGAAATTTGTCAAATTATTTAATAAAAATTATTCAATTATCTAAAAAATGTGTTCCACCATTTTGAAAAAAAAAGTCTGATCCACTTAAATTATTTAAGTTTATATGTTCCACTGTAGTACTACTTGTGTGCAAAATTGGGTGGGAATTCGATAATGGGTTCCCGAGAAATGGCATAAATGTTGCATTTTATCACTTGACAGTTTGGCACTATATTACGCAAAGTTGGCATAAGATAATCTATATAAGCATATTTTATGCTTCTAACGGCTACTCCCATCATACTTAGTTTAATTGAAAGCGGTTAAATTGTTTAATAGTTATGACAAACTTATATAAATTATTTATATGAGTGCCATACTGTAAACAAAGCGAGGCACACTTAAAACATGGCCTACTGTAGCACTGCTTATGAGCAAAGTTCAGTGGAAATAGGTTGGTTGGTCCAGGACATATGATATAAAAGCTCCAGTTTCTCGTGTAGTGATATTTTCATTACTGTATTGGCACATTCTATGTTTGTCGTAGATACCGATTTTTTTAAATTGTTTGGGACATGTGGCTTACTAGCCTAAAATATATACACGCCTGTTATTTTGAAAATAACTACTTTCTCAAGTCATATTAGTTTAGATCAGTGGTTCCCAACCTTTTTGAGACCATTACCCTTGAAAACTGTAGAAAGTTGTCTATACCTCCTTTAAGAAAACAAACAAATTAAAATGTATCCACATTTATTAACAAAAAAATTCACCTTAATATATAGTAAGTTGAAAGTAAGAGGACGTAAAAAAAGTCAAACGATGGTTGGTATTACTTTTTTTGTAAAATCTTCTTAATATATGGCTTTGTTTACGCCAGGGCACATCGCAAGTCGTGTTCAACATTCAATCTGTTCCTTGATTTTGTGTTCATGGCCACCATTGTTGAAAATCCACTTTCACACCTATAAGTAGTCGCAAAAGGGATTAATATTTTAAGAGCTCTGTCAGCAATAATAGGGTATTCCCCAGCAACTTTTGCCCAAAACGTTGATAGCTCGTGGCTTTCAAAATCCACCTTCAATGTGTCTTCGCGCAGGCCAAGAAATTCTACTTTAGCGGGTATATCGCTGTCTGAGAAAATAGCTTCATCCACTGAAAAAGGTCTCGAAAACCAAGCATTTGTTTGACTATTTCATAAATCGGGAAAATAGTTATTGATGGAATTAATCAAAGAAGATATGTGTTGAGTGATGTAATTTGTGAATGTGCATTTGTCATCATTTCCCACGAGCAGCGTGGCTAATTCTGTGAACATTGATACATCCTCAACCTCAACCTCAACCCTGCGTTGGTAGAGCTGAAATTTTCGGAGACAACTGGCAACTTTATCTTGAGCTGCCAAAACATTCACCATGTTCCCTTGTAAAGACAGGTTAAGCATATTTATTTCTCCAAAAAAATCTGCGAGGTACGCAAGCTTTGCAATAAATATTTTGTCTGTTATTTTCGTGTGAAGTTCTCTCTTTTTGGCTGTTTTGATCCTTTCCATAAATAAGGCGATTTCTTCTCGGAGTTTAAGTACCCGGTGAAACACTCTACCCCGCGATAACCAGCGTACTTCCGTGTGAAACAGAGGCACGTCAAATTTGGCCCCAACGTCTTGGCATAGAACTTTAAAAATTCTTGTGTTTGTCGCAGTACCTCGGATATGATTGACAAATTTTACAACGTCAGAGAATACGTTCATCAAATCAGGTGGAAGTGTTTTTACTGTCAAAGCATAACGATGTATAATGCAGTGGCTGAATGTGGCATGGGGAGCAACTGCATTTACCAATGTTTGGAATCCTGAGCGAACCCCCATCACATATGGTGCACCATCTGTGCAAACGCCGATCAACTTCGACCATTGGAGTTCGTTGTCCTCTATAAACTTACAAGTTTGGAACACATCTTCTCCACGAGTATTGGTGCTCAGTGATTCGGAAAATAAGTATTCCTCTTTTAATTGGTCATTTCTTATGTCCCGAACATATACAAGCAATTGGGGACAAGATGCAACATCTGTTGACTCATCTAATTGAAGTGCAAAGTAGGGGCTGGACTTAATTTCAGTGAGCACTGTGTCCAAAATATCCATGCTCATCTCTTCTATGCGACTTTTGATAGTGTTGTTATAAAGCGATATTTGGTTTATCTTACCCACGTGTTACTCTCCAAGAACTAGCTTCACTGCGTCCAGCAAACAGGGTTTGATAAGTTCCTCACCTATGGAGTGAGGCTTTTTGTTCTCTGCAATGTGGAGAGCTATTCAACAAGAAGCCTCAAGGCCAGCTTCACTTGATTGAAAAAAAAAGTGCCCGTTGGATTCAATCCATGTGTGAAGATTTTAGAATAGATTGTTTTCTTTTAAAAAATTCGAGATCTTTCTCCTTGAAGCCTGGATGACTTCTTTCAAGGTGATATTTTAATTTTCTTGGCTTCATATTCTCCGAACTAAGCACTTTATTATATAGCACACATTAGGGTTTTTCGATTCCTTGAACAATAATTTGAGTGAAACCCCATTGCAGATAAGTTTCTTGGTATGACTGCTGTTTTGTAGGTGGTTTATGAAATCAAGTGTCATATTTAAAAATATTTAAGACTTAAGTATACTTGCACCTTAAGCTAAATATACAATACTTATAATATATACTACTTACTTGATTAGGTGCGTTTTCGAAACTTAATTCACATGCAGAGCGTACTATTGGTTGGTCTGTCTCACCCGGCGTTAAGTGAGCGCGTCTGTATTTGATGTAACTGATTGCTCGACTGACTGAACGAACGAAGAAAACAAAAGTGGTGGCGCGCAGGGGTAAGTACGCGCGTGAACGGAAGCAAAGTGAGTGACTGAGCGAGCGCGGGAGGCGGCCAGTGAATCGCGTCGCATTTCATACTAATTCTCGAAGCCGCAGGAAGTTTGAATGAATCGCGACGCCACCGTCCCGTTAATGCCCACCATTTGGCACTGCACTATGTAGCCTTAGCTAAACATCTTGCTTGTTACCCCTCAGGAAAGACGGTTTTACCCCCAAGGGGGTAATTACCCCCAGGTTAGGAACCACTGGTTTAGATGGACTACAGAAGTATAACTTGTAGCCCCGATTTGGTGGGTATCAGTTAACTGTTTCTTGTGATAGGACATTAAGTTTAATCTTTTATGTAGTGCTATCTTCCAAAATGGCTGACAAATGCTTATTTGATACTTGCATAGATACCTACTGCCAGCATACAAACTTAAGTTGAAATCGGTTACATGATTCGTAGATAGTCTAAGTTATAATGTTTATGTGGCTATCATTTTGCAAATAATATTTTGACGCACTAAAGCATTTCAGTTTACATGACGTACTGTAGTATTATCATATATAAAGAATCGGTTGATTGTTTCCCCGAGATATAACATTAAAACTTTATTTTTCATGTGGTACTATCTTACAAAATGGTATACTAAGGATGCTATGTTTAGGCACAATTGTTGCTGGTAAAAAATACTTTCAGCATAACAATTTTGGTCGAAACTGGTCAAACTGTATTAAAAAAATTGCAAATAAACCTAAAATAACTACAGTGCTACAATTTTGAAAATAAGTGTCTTATCAATTTAAATTTTGTATATGAATATGACTGACAATATTATTACTTATAAGCCAAATATGGCAGGAATCGGTTGTGCAGTTACCATGATAAAATGTAAAATCTTTATTTTCATGTCGCACTACCTTACAAAACTGCGAATTAATAACATTATCACTTTTTTAAATTAAATGCTTACACAATGCACTGCCAACGTACGAAATTTGGTTTAAAATTAATTATATGGTACCCGAAATATAATGTAAAAACTTTATTCTTCAATTTGCACTATGTTTCAGAATTGTGTGCCAATAACACTATCGGTTTCAAATTACATGCTTACATCATACAATTCAACATACCAAATTTTAGTTTAAATCTGTTAAACGGTTCCCGAGATATAATGGAAAAGTTAAAAATTTTTTTCAATTTGCACTATTTTTAAAAATGGTGGATTAATAGCATTATTTGTATCTTAATTCAATGCTTATATCATAGTGCACTGTCAACGTACCAAATTTAGTTTAAATCGGTTAAATGGTTCCCAAGATGTAATGGAAAAACGTGATTATTTTCAATTCACGCTATTTTCCAAAATGAAGGACTAACAAGATTATCACCTTCTTATTTAAAAGCTAATATCATGTTCTATTAACGTACCAAATTTGGTTGAAATATGTTAATAAGTTCCCGATATATAGCTTAGCACCCTAAATTTTAAAATTGCCGCCGTTTTGCAAATCAGTACCCGGCGTAATCGAGAATTATAAAAGTTCGATGTAATTACTAAATACTATATGTGGACGTAGTTTGGTGGAATTCGGTGGTCGGGTTGAAAACTTATTTGGGAGGGGGTGACAGACATGCCTTCAAGCAGACATTCGGGTGATTGTAA
Organism: Clitarchus hookeri; assembly: GCA_002778355.1. Classification (NCBI taxonomy): domain Eukaryota; kingdom Metazoa; phylum Arthropoda; class Insecta; order Phasmatodea; family Phasmatidae; genus Clitarchus; species Clitarchus hookeri. Next base: position 67,997 of record NQII01002531.1, on the reverse strand, counting down.
AAGCCTAACTTTCCTTTGGAAAGGAGGCTCAAAATGCTCACTAAACATTTACTTAGTAAGCTTATACTAACATGCGAATCCAGTAGAATTTACTGAAAATCAGTAGAAATAAGCACTGAATCAGTGGAATGTGGTAACCGAAATTAGCATTATATAGTTCAGTAGCTACAGTGGGAAGTTTTCCACTGGTGTGCTCCCATGTTTTACTAATCTGAAACAACTTCCACAGTTTCGGTTTAAAAATGTTTTATGCTCAGTGGCTAGTGTGGATGTTAGCCTCAAACAAAGGGGCGAAGACACATCGCACGGCATCTCATAGGCACTCGCCTACAATGCATATGAAGAACCATACGAGAAAAACCGCCTACAGTGCTGCTGGCCGCGATAGAACCGACGTGACGTTTCCCGAATGCTGATCAATTACTCGATAAGCTAGAACACACTCGAAACACATTACGATTGATTAATTCATATACGATAGCTCGCAAAAACCTGCTTGTGAAATAGTATGCAATACAGCTAACACAGAGCAGAAAATTTATTGCCCAGTTTGAAACTCCTCGTTGCTATTTTTGATACTTCTAGAATATATTTACTTCTATTATGAAAAAAATCCACGCCGTATTAAAAAGTTACAAAAAGAAAAAGGAGGTCGTTAATAATTAGAGACACAAATTATCTTCTGTCGCAAATTATTATGATAATAAATAAAAACATATATATATATGTATATATATATATATATATATATATATATATATATATATATATATATATACATATATATACACCGTACTATTTTGAAACCCGTCACCAGAGTTAGCTGCTTAATGATTCATAAAATTTTTACAAAATCTATTTTTAATTTTTAGCTACAGTTCGGACACGTACCAAAAATTCTTTGAAGTGCTATAATGAGAACGAAAATTGCTGTACAAGCTTCTGTACATAGGGCATATGAAATTTCAAACGAATCATGAGTTGCATTCGTGGTGTCCATGACATTACTGATAAGGACTTAGATGTGGTATGCCGATATCACATTGTGGAAGACATCTTCAACAAATTATTTTCTGAAGAAGTTTATCAGGACCGAGGTCGTAAAATAGCTTTATACCTCAGGACATGACACGGGGTTCTAATCCCGAATAAGCCAGAATGTGTGTACCCGGTCTTTTAGATGTGAATTTAAGTTGCGTTAGTTTGTAAGTTGCTCTCAGAGTGTCCTACTGGCATGAAGGTGAGTTTTATTAAGACACAAGACGCGGCCTTAAGTTTTAGGATTTAGGCGAGATCTTCCGTTTGGCACCAAAATCAGCGCACTAGCACACCGGAGTCACGAGATATACTTCCCGGCGGAAATTTTCGCGCACGCCCAAAATTGCCGCCAGTCGCCGCGGGCCCCCACCCACACCAACTCAAGGTCATGCTCGCATCGTAGTCGTATACCCAATAGGACGAGACCACATATATTTCAATCGTGTTATTAGTCACGACTTTAACTAATAGTGTCGGAATGGGTCGCTATGCAAACATTGCAACGCCGTTTCCGTCCTGGCACCCCGTGTGTTCGACTCATTTTAAAGACTTAAATAGTCAAAAAAGTTAATAATGTGCGAAACATTTTGTCTATTTCCGTCATCGGAGTTTGGAAGTGTTACAGAGGAACATGAGGCTCCGACGACCTTGGCTATAAGCGGGCGGTCCTTTTGAGCGCATGTATCCTCCAATTATATTGCCGGCCTGTTCTCCTGGAACTGGTTTGCTGAGAGCGGGCTTGGGGAAGGGGGGAGGGGAGAGCCTGCCTGGACCACAAAGCAGATCCCCCGCCCCCCACCACGAAGGAGGGAGTCCTCGCGACCTCTCGTGCAGCCATCATAATGCACAGATGGAGGGGAAGGAGTAGCTAGATGTACCAGTGGGGCGAGGAGGGACGAGAACAAGGCTACGTCCAGCTTCCGAATGGAACACAAAGAGGGCGTGGTTTGGAGCGGAATTCAGAGGAAACCTCATTATGTAGAACGGCTTCACTTTCTTGCCCTCTCATCGATCCCTCAGCCTGTTATTCGCCCTGGACATGTGCCATGTGGTCGCGGAAGAAAAAGTACAGCTTAAGGCTATTCACGATAATGTGAGCACTTTTGAAATCAACATTCGGAAAATGTCACTTCCCCTATCTGCATATATTTTATCGGGAATATTGACTGACATGCATCCAGTTAAGTTGGTAGTGACAGAGGGAAAGTAGTTCCATGTTTTAACGTTGAATTAAAACTTTTAGATGAGCATTTGAGAATACTGGAACTATTCCTTTTTATTTGTTTTTATTAAATGCGTTTTAGTGTAAAAATTAGCGAATTTGTAAAACATTTACTTTTCTAATAATTTCACAGTTTCACTCGACCGACGCATGAATAAACTTGAGAGGCAATGTTAATTTTACTCATATTTGAGGAATACGCAATGTGCGTACAAGTATATCTTAAGCACGACTTTCAAAAGTGCTCCGTTTACCATGAACAGCCTATACATAACTGTCGCGTATCCAAGTGAAAACTTCCACGGCAGTATAAACGATTAGATGCACGTCCAGTCAGTCATTGAATGAGCACTCTTGCGTAAAAGGGAAGGACGAGCCGTTTCGCTTCTGAACTGTATATTTAGTTATTTTGTGGTTTCTTCAGCTCGGAAAAGGTGGTTTGCATAACACTTTCCTCCACTAACTTCATAAACACACATTTCACATACGGCTTCAATTACGAAAATACGACAGGAAGTGACTGAATAACTTCTTAGCCTAACACTCCCTATAGCAATCCATTTCCCGACAATTAAGTTTTGCGAATCAAACGTTTTTAAAACACTTAAAAAATTCGCTCAGGATTTTATAAACCCTTCTTTAATTGTGGATGCAAACAAACAATTTTAATAAAAGAAGCAAAACAAATAATCGCTGAAGATTATGTGTAGGCTTATATTCGCATTACTGGGAACTCAGCGATATGGAGACCAAGTGTAGGACATGCCTTCACTTCGTTACATTTTTAACGTAGGCTAAATTGTAATTTATAGCAAAAAATTTATTTTAAAATTCTGAAATTATGTTCACGTAAACAGAATTTTAATAAAAATTTATTGGCTTTAAGAGATAGCAGAAGTTCCCAAAAATAACTCAACTAATAGCTACATATTTTTCCCCAAGGAAAACAAATACTGGAGAGACTGATAAAAGGAATTCGGGGTCGCAAAACTTACCTTCTACCTAAAACATGTAAAGCATGAAGTAACTGGCAGGTAGGCAACAAGCGATCTTCAAGGCGTAATTGCGTGCGTTGAAGTGGCCCTCGGCTGCTGGCAAGTCAGTATGAGTCTGCAGCTGGTTGGGAAAGGAAGGCAGGTTTACACTAACTGAGCTGCCCGACATGCACCTTGTGTACGGCGAAGCCCATAGTAGCTCACAGGCAACGGAGGTGTTGTATCGGCTGCGATATAAATGCCTTCCATGCGACATTTGCACGGCTACATCAAAGATAGCTGGAAACAGGCTCGAGGCCACTTTTCCTGCCGGTGGATTGGCAGAGGTTGGCAATTTCATTGGCCGGCCAGACCCTTACTCTGCTAGACTTTTTATGGGAACATGTGAAACCCTAGTGTACGAAACGCCCGTGGCCAGTGAAAAATATTTAGTCGCACGTATCGTAGTCGAATATTATTATTTGCGTACCGTGCCCGACATTTTAGACATGTCTAGGTGAACGTGTTTCGTCATTGTAAACTGTGCATTGAAGTTTCTGGGCGCCATTTCGAACATATTTTATAAACCTTCTTTTCTGCTATCAATAAGCCAGCTACTACATACACATTTACACTGAAAAGCCAAAAAAACTGGTACACCTGCCTAATATCATGTAGCCCCCCCCCCCC